>OU015746.1:127846122-127858385 GCA_907169655.1 Acomys percivali | reverse complement strand
CCATGCTAAGAACATGCCAGGGCACGGCTCAGAGCTGCCATGCTAAGAACATGCCAGAGACATGCCATGCTGTCTCTGGGACTGAGCAAGAGCCTTGGGTGACTCATGTGTGACTCATTCTTGTTTCTGCCCCCATCTCACTGTAGGATATTAATTGCTGATGGGATTTTTTTCTTTGTCCTCAAAAAGTCAGACATCTCAGTACAGGACATATTTGAATCCTTCCCCAGAAAAGTGGGGTGCGATCGTGTCTGTCTTCTGGATAAAGTGCTTGCCCACCTCTGCTCTAATTCGCTAAGAAGACCGAGGAGATTCCCCCCCCCCATTTACTTATTTATTTTTACTGTTTTTGAGACAGGGTGTCACTATGTAGCTCTTGTTGGTCTGGAACTCACCGTATACAAAAAGCTGGCCTTGAACTGAGAGAGCTCAGCCCGCCTCAGCCTCCCAAGCATCAGGGTCAAAGGGGTGTGCCACCGCTCCCCAAGGCTGAAGCTCTTGAGCTCAGACGTCAGTTTCCCTCTTTGTTCCTAAGTCAACTATGGTCCCTGGTTTGTTGGTGATGCTTAATAACCATTTACTAAGTTGAACCAGTTTTTATTGAACATTATTATCAGGGCAAAGAGGCCAGTTTTGAAAGAAGTTAAAAGCTAAGTATGCTCTGAGTTGCAAAATCTAAGTGCTTGGGCAAGGGAAAAGCAAGGAAGCGCTTCTAAGAGGGATGCTGCGAGTTCCACGCTGATGCTGAGCGGAGGTGGGGACTGAGTAAGCAAACAAGAAATCATTCAAAGGGAATGAATGCTGCTCCCCATCCCCGCAGTACCTTGACAGGGATTCTTTTTAAAGGGTAGAAAGAATAACGTAGCAGAAACGTACACTCTAAGTCAGCAGCGTCGCTGTGATCATCACAAACAAGAGAGACATAGCAATGATATCTTTACACACCAGTACAATGGCTGCAAGTACAAAAACACATCAGGGCCCGCTGTGACATAAATCCACGTGAGGTGGTGGCACCTGTAGCCGGGCCTGGGATTCTGACAGCACACTCAGGTTTGTTACCAAGTGTTCCAGGGTCTGTGTGCACACACCGAAGTGGTGTGAGGTTCATCATTTGAATCTTCATTTTCCTCAGACTATTGGAAGATGAAAAGAAATAAGGCAGAACCCAATAGGAGTGTCTGCTTGGTAAACAGCAGGCCTCTAACAGCTCTTGCTAGTATTCAGGCTGGAAGCCATTCATACAATTAGTTTCCTCCTGGACAGGACCTATGGCCATCTTCTCCAGTGCCACGTCCTGCTTATTGTATGTGGTTTCCAGGTATGATACTCATGGATACCATATGTAATGCAACACTACTGTCTCCTTAATTTCTTATTTAAACAGGACTCAAAACCACAGGAACCTCCTTGTCTCCCCTCAGAAGGCAAAGAAAGAAAACAGATGTCCCCTCCACTGTAATATAAGTCCAGTTACTCACTTGGATCGACAAGCAGCCTTGTTCCTGTCCCAAAGATAAGTTTGAAGCCCGATGTTGCTCACTGTGATTTGTCCTGTGACAAAATGGGCCACTTCCTTTACTTGCCACTCTCACAACACAGCTGGGCACCGTCCCGGGAAGCCCACCATAAGTCTGCAGTAAAATGTTTTGTGTGTTTTCTGTTCATGAGTGACTCTTGCACTGAACCTGCAAGACGGTCATTCCTTCAACAGTGGTCAAGGAATATGGCCACAGGGCCTGGTCTCAGCTTCTAGACCCAGCATAGCTCACATTGATTTAAAAAAATTGGATGATTAAAGTAACCCCTTTGAGTCTTATCTTCATTGCCTTTTAAGATTAAAGTAAGTTCCGAGTTAGATGGTTTCTAAAATAGGGGCTGAGTGGTCTCTGATCTAGCAGCATCCAAAGTGTATTTTCTCGTAACTCACAAATAGCCATAGAATTTTGGGCAGTAACTTTTTAAAGCCCCAGCCCCTCCCTCCAATATATAAAAAATATTGCCCCTTACCTTACAGAGCTCTACACTCAATGCTGTGCCCAACACTATATCTATACACCAGAGACACCGATATGACAGTTATCAAGGTAAAAGGACCTTGGCCATCCTCAACGACAGAGGAAAGGTCTGTTAGATAATGGCCATGCAATTTTCTGCTCTTTCAGCTGCCTCTGTCCATTCAACTCCACTTTAACAAAATTCTTAGGCTAAAACCCTAATGTCAGAGCTTCTGCCAGCCTCAAATCTTGGGAAAAGTCTTAATGGAGTGCCAAATTCCACCTCAGAGAAAATATGTTCAAATTGTTCTTACATGACATCTCGAGGTTACAATCTTAATACTTCAGCGTTTGGCTATAATTAATTAAAAATAAGATCCAATGACAAAAAACCCACATCTTGTCTACTGCCCACTCTTCTATATAGTCACAGAAGGCACTGTAGTCGTGCAGGCCCCCCACACCCCCACTTACTCAGGTCCACCCGTAGCAGGGTTCCCCATCCAAATGTGGGTGTGTTTGCTCCTTCCCAGTTCCCACAGTGTCTGAGGCCTCACAGTAAACAGTCTTCCGCGTCACCTCTCTCCTCACTTACACTAATGATGTGGGAAACACTGGAGATTTAACACACCTATTTGACTTATTGATAGGAAGAAAATTCTCCCCTTATAGCTTCAAATGGAGCAAATTCATAGAGTGTTGATGGAAAGGGGCAAAGAGGCGACCTGAGCCTGAGTCGCCAATTCAAAACAGAGGGAGCGAGGAGATCTCCAAGGCAACAGGGATGCTGCCAGTTTCACTGCTAGTGAGTAGCAGAGAGCACAGCGTGGGTCTTCCTGATTCTCAGCCTAACGTTTCCCCTTTTTCTACCCTGTGCCGTTTGATTCATTTATTCCCCTTCCCTCTGGCCTGGGAATTCTGATATCTCCGGGTGCTCGGTTTCAATTAAACAAATATCTACCAAACACTTTGTAAAGGAACCATATCAGACATGGCAAGGGATGTGAGGAGCCTCGGCCCATCCTTCACTTTTAACAGTGCGTATTCATAGCGATGAGCGTTTGCAGCTTTGTGCATTGCAGCCTAAGACTGCACAGTGAATCCATGATACAGAAGGTAAGAGGAATCTGAAGGGAAAGAACCCACGGTCCGGGCCTCACACCGGAAGCTGGTTTTCCCTGAGCATCTAGGGTTTTAGCCTGGGCTCCGTCCTACTCTAGTCAATGACTTCTACCGTTCTCTATAGCTCCTCTTTTTCTTCTTGTTTAAGTGAAGAACCCAGGAAGACAGAGCCTTACAATCACAGATTGTCCTCCGACAGAACCAGGATGATGCAGCCCACAGGGCAAAACACAGCAAGAATGTGCAGAAGCCGTAACCCAGGCCAAGGGGGACAGAGCCGGGGTGGGAACGGCATTTACCTGGGGAGACTTGAAGCATCGTGCCCTTTCCAAAAGTGAGTGTGTTGTATCCTGTGTTCACACAGTAGCAAACCCCTGCACAAGAACAGTCTGCAGTGCAGGGCTTCTTGGCTCATGATACATAGTTTGGAAGGAGAAAGACAGTCCGTCATATCTGGAGAACATATGATATGTCAAGAGGCTTAACAGTGTACATCCATTACATCACCTCACTAGGACTGTGACCTTGGACATTATTATCCTGTTTAATAAACGAGAAGCCGGTGACTTAGGGCTCAGCAGGCTAGATCCCTGCCGATGCCAAAGAATGTTCAAGTATGTTGGGATACTTTAGCAGAGGACTCACAAGTCTCAGAAGACTCCCCAGCATTCTTCCTAGTATGGGATTTGTGTGTGTGTGTGGGTGGGCAGGTGTACAAGTGCACATGCACACACACACACACACCCACTCACCCCAGGTTTTGCTAGAACAAGTGGGATTCTAGTAACAGTGACCCACCCCTCCCCCACCTTGCCCTTCATTACAGAGCCATTCCTTGGACCAGAAAGACACCTTACCCTCAGCCTTCCCATTACTTCTTTCTTACCCCACTTACCAGGGCTGACCAGCAATCCAGTCCCCCTCCCAAAGGTCAATGCATAGCCTCCAGTCTCTCCACAATGCTTCTTAGTCAGTCAAAATCCCCCACGAGTGCACACACTCATCCAGCCCGGCTCAGAGCTGTTGCTTCTCATCTACAAACAGGCTACACCTGAGCTTTCCTTTACACTCCACAAGGAACACAGCCCATTTAACTCAAACCCGGGGCACTTGTGGCACCAAGTTTAAAAATGAAGTTGCTTTCTGCCCATGCGTCTGAGTTCTAGTGCCACCAAACTCCCAGTTTTCAGCTCTATTCATCCTACAGATGTGTCGGGCCCTTCTCTCATCGCCACCACAGTTATGTTGTTAGATTCTGGCCACGGTGTCTCCCTGACTTTAGCGTCAGTCAACCGACAACCTTCGGGAAGTCAGGGTTCAGATCACTGTAAATACAGTGAGCTCCACGCCAATCAACTCATCCTGCAAACCAGGGCCTGACTCGAGTTGTGTTCTACCTCCTAAGGCAAGTGACCCCCTGATTATGCAACACAAGGCGTCACAGTTATTAAAAACAAACAAACAGAAGTTCTTTGCTCTGGCTTTGTGAATCACTGTTCAACACTTGGCCTCCCAGGCAATGTCTTAGCTTTCTTTCCTATTAGAAAAGAAGGTGGCTGGAACAGCACCATTAAAATGGAAATGGATAGATGGAGGACCCTCTAAATGCCTTTGCTTAAATCTCCCAAAAGTGACCAGGAAAGGGAAGGTCTATTGCATCCCGTTATGTGCTCCAAATGCTACCATCTCAAAGAAGATGACACGAGGAAGAAGGAATGATTCAGGCTCTGGACTCACTTGGGATGACTTGGAGTTTTGTCCCAGTTCCAAAACTCCAGTAAGTGCCGGAGTCCACTGTAGGTAAGGTCTTTACAAAATGGCTTCTCTCCCTAGCCATTTTCAGCAGAGTGGCTTTCAATTCACTACACTTCCGTGAAAGAGAGAGTGTTTTTAACCAGCGCCCATGGTGACAGATGCACACAAAACCAGCCTTTTACTAAGAACTTATGCCACCTCTTCATCCTGAAAGAGTTCTACTGTCTGACCCAGCTTTTATATATATATATTTTTTTCTACAGACACATACTTTATATGTGGGTAGCACTTTAGAATCTAAAAAAATATTTTCATATCCATTAACTTATTTTTTTATAATAACTCATGAGGTATTATGAAGTACTTTCTTTTTACAGATAAAACTGGTTCAGTGCTCTAGTCAAAGCAGATTTAGAGGCCCTAGACGTGTTCAGCTAGGTTGCCCTGTCTTTACAATCAGCTCTCTATGCTGTTATTTCTGGGGAACCCACATCACTTGCTTTGTTCACAGCCAATTCTGTGCCCTCATTTTAATAGTTTTCCTATGCGAGGAATGCATTTATCTGCATCAACCATTAATTCTTTGACACTTGTGCCTCACAAACACTTTGGTGAGTTCAGTGGACCTCTGCAACCACAGTTAGCATCTCTTTAGTGATGTCTTGTCCCCAAAGTGAAAATGTGAATCATGGTCCTGTGCAGTCTGACAAAAATGCCCAATCTGCTCTGATCATAGATTAATGTGATCAGCGTACAGCTATCCCCTCACTGGAGCTCTGCTGGGGATTCCCCATTTTTTGATTACTGGAATAAAGGCTGAGCCATGGAATTAAGCCTGTGAAAGCCTCTTTCAAGGGCTCAATAACAGTGGTTCCATAGATGTAGCCGAAAGTCTGAGAAAATACCAGCTGATATTCTCCAGGCAATTCTGAAGCACACTGCTTTTAAAAAGATTTGTAAAATTTTACCAAGTAGACTTATTTTTTTTTCCTAGCCAAAGGCTGCCACTTCTGATCCCTGTTGTAACCTAGGCACTGACACCTGCGTATACTTTCATTTTTTTTTTTTTACCAGTGTTTACCAAACTGCAAACATCCCTCTAGTAATTTTTCTTTTTATCACTCCATGTTATTAAAGTAATTATGAACATATAGTTAGAATGGGACGGAGGCCTGCACCCATTAATAACATTTAATTGCTTTCCTCATTAACCTCAATTCTACTTTACTTAAATGTTAAGAAGGCATGTGGTCATCTGTGTGATATAGACTAAGATAAGGACAGATATCATAATCAGTAACTATCAAGTACTTACTGGGACTGACTGACACCGTGGTTCCCTGTCCAAATGTCAAGCTTCTGCCTGCCTGGTTGGCACAGTGAAATAGGGCCCTGCAAATTCCTCATTTGCTCACTCATTCAAACTAATGGTGTACACAACTATACACGATAGAAGCCATATTCTGTCCTTGCCGTTGGCCAGCATCTGGAGTTTTTAGCGTCCCTAGATGCAGTGGCAAAAATATAATTCCTGAGTATGAAAGGCAGTTTGGTGGTTGGATCTTAGCTCACACAGTGGCTTAACACTAGACACCGAGGAAACAACGGAAAGGCAGTTAGGTCACTATCCCATGTGCCGGTAACATCTAGGGGTGAGGAAACTATAAGCACACATATATGTATATATATAAATATATTAAAAATATAAATATATATATGTTTATAAGGTCAGGTGATCAACTGGCATGCATTAAAATCAGATTGGGTAACAGTCTAGAGGGCAGCCAGGCGGCAGGGTGTTTGACAGCTTGTTAGGCTGCCCCCTGAAGCTGTGGAGGAAGCAATCATCAGCTCCATCGACAGACAGCAAACTGAGGATGGAGAGATCAAAACCTGGCTCCACGTTACAGTGTGTCAACAAGGCACATCTACACCATGCCTCTTTCTGCTGAGGTACTAGATGTGAACATCACCGAAGAATGCTTCCTTAGAAGAGGACAAAGAGAGGCAGGCGGACTAGAGAGAGAGAGAGAGAGCTTGGTCAGCAGCGTGCCATGGAGACACGGGCACCTGGGCTCCATGCCCAGAGCCCACAAAAAGACATGTGTAGTTGTGTGCGTCTGTATTGCAGCACCAGGAATGTGCAGGCTTTTAGGGCTCTCTAGCAATCTAGCCTTGCTTCATTAGTGAGAGCCTTGGTCTCAAAAACCAGTGTAGATGGCCCCCGGGAATGACACCCCCTGACCACAGGCCTCCACGCGAATGTGTACAGCCACATGTGTGAGAGACTGGGATGCGAAGTAGGCAACCGAAAGACATGGCTTTGGATAGTTAGGGCTTTACAGTGCCAAGGGGAAGAGAAGGTGGCGTTTCAGAATAGCTTCCTCTGAGTGGGCACAGCAGTAGCTTTAACCCTGTTTCCGAACTCTGCTTGTAAACAATGCAGTCAGTACGGGGAAGGCACATGAGAGCATCTTGCTTCCTATGAAATCTGCACGGATGGAGACATTTGATAGCCCACTTACCTGACCAAAAAGCTTCCCACGTGTCTCAAAATGAATACAGTTCAGAATCCATGGGAATACTTACTAAGGGACACCTTTAACACGGTCCCCCTTCCAAACACCAGCTTCTGGCCACTTGAATATGCCACAGTGATCTCCTCCACCACAAAAACCAAATGGCTCCCGAGCACAGAGCCTGCCAGGGTTCTCCTGCTTGGCTCAGATAGAATCCTACATTAAGCATGTGTTTTGTTAAACTCAGGACAAATATTAAACTGTCATGCTCTTTCAAATGGAAGGAAAACCCCCAGGATCTCTTAGCACGCCCTCCCAATTGCATGCTTATCTACCAAGTGATTGCAGGCCTTTGGAGATCTCCAGGGAAGGCCTTGGTCACTAATTCTTATGGTTTCCCCCACCCCGACCCCCTCAACAGCAAAGTCTTATTTCCAAATTCAAGCCCTTCTCAGCCATAGCCAAAGTCCGTCAAACCTTTTCACTCTTAAGCTTACTCTCAGATGGAAGTTTGCATAAAAATATAACTTAAAAACCACAAATCCTCTGACTACGCATACTTCCTGAGGGCATTTCACAAACATCATCTCTTCTCAGTCTGTGCAGGCCTCCAGCGTAGGCCGGCCTGTAATCACGAAGCTTAGAGATCTCAGCAGATCTCGGGGAGGCATGGTTATCAAACGGATGCTGGATTTGCTGTCGTTTGTTCGCTAATTGAATGCCTTAATAATTATGTTATGCACGCTCTGGTATTGATCCTAGCATCTTGCCTCTCAAGTACCGATTCTGTCTTACTCCCACTTCCAACCTATAAAAAGTCTCGTTCCCCCCAAGAAAACAAATACAATGAACCCTCCCCCCAGCCCAAATCCTTTTCATAGCGCACTGTCTTTTTAATCCTTACAGACCTTCTGTGCGCCAGGAGATAAGGGATACCAATATTTCAGTTACGATAATTGGGAAAAATGAGAGGCAGAGGAGAGAAGCCAGGACCATGGTTATAGAGGCCCCCGCTGGGGATGGACAGCAATACATTGAACCTTAGAGAATGTGGCCCCTGCCCTGGCACTGTGAACACGTTTGAATTACATAACCAATCTGGACAGAGGAATCACCTCTTCTGGCTTTTCTCTGCTTTTGGGATGGTAAGATTGGCTTCTTTTAGGAAGCCTGATCTTAGGAGATATCAGTATAACAGCATCCCTTCTCCGTACTGATTTCATCCATCCATTTATGCACACATAACAGAAATACTAAACATTTTAAAGCCAAGCTCAGTACAGATCACACTTTCACTTGGACACTGATGACTAGGCTCGTCCAAGTTTGGGAGCAGAGCTGTGGGGCAGGTCCAAGCACTCACCTGGCCTGACTAGCACCCTGGTTCCTCTTCCAAATGTTAGCTTGTTCCCTACATTGCCAATCACACAGTGATCTGAGGCTCAGCAAAAACACAGGGACCAAGGAAGTCACACTCAGCAGATACTGGGCAAAAGACACCTCCTAAGCTTCAGAAGATAGAGGAGTTTCAGAGTTCAGGGCAAAGCCATCTAGCCTGCTTACATATTTGATTTTTTTTCAGCTTTGCCCATTTAGACTTCAATATTCAAGGGTAATAGGTCTGGTCATAATTTCATTCAGGAGCCTATTTGACACACGGAGGAACCAAGAACTCTGGAACCTTCCGGGACCAGCTGCTATTCATCCAGAATGGAAATGCTGAGCATGAGGCATAATGCACTTCCTGAGTGTTTCCATTTCTTTCGTTGCCCAAGGAAGACTCCAAAGAAGAGGGAGATTTTAGTCCTGTCTCTACTGTGCACTGTGCTTCGGCTTAACTCCCCTGCGTTAGAGTTTAGATTCAGGCTTACTCTAATCCCTCTGGAGACCATCCACTGGGGAAGCTAGGGCCAGGGAAGGTGTCTGGGGGGTGGGGGGACCTGCAGAGCACCACGCAGAGGTCTTTCTCCACAAACAGTAGTTAGTAGGGCCTCTCACAGGGAGATGGCCAAGAATCAGGACCCAGGGGAAATCCATCCTGTAAATCTCCAGCTCTCCAGCTCGGCTTGCCTGTTCTGGCTGTAGGCTTCAGCTCTTTTCAAATGTTGGTCATGGCCCAGAGTTTTGTTCTGCTTTAACCCTTTCTAGTACAACTGCCTTCCTAGTTCCCCTTTGGTAGGAACCACTGTTCTCCTCAGATTCATGCGTTCCTACCAGACTTTGGACTGTCTTGGCCTTTCCCTCTGCTTTATCATACCAGGCTGCCTGGAAGGTGGAAATGCAAAGAAATACTATTTCTTTTTTTCTTTTTCTTTTTTTTAGAATAATGGAATTAATTTGCATCCCTTTCAAATGTCTTCTCAGTAATGTTTTCCTGGAGTAGAAAGGAACCCACTCACCAGGCATCACTGTCAATTGAGTTCCGGTTCCGAAATACAGCTTCCCCAAGGCTGAGCCTCTGTCTACACAGTGCTAGCCCCCTTTACACAAACCTGATCCAGGCTTCCCCATCTTCTCTCCCTGGCTTGGGAGTGTGGGGCTGAGAATTCTCTTCTGACCCCTCTGAGAAGCCCTAAGGCTTTCCTCCCCCCCCGACCCTCGCCCCCGTGCAGCCAGCCGCCTACGGTGGACAGCCCGTCTTCAGCGACTGCATCTTAAGGGACAAATGATCTGTGGTGACAATAGTCTTTCCACTGTCAGAATCCTCTCCTATCAGAAAGCAATTACACAGCCCTTTCAGAGTGTTTAAATTGGACAGACCTTTGCTTCCCCGGCCCGATCTCCTAGTCTAAAAGACTGCTTCAGTTTGTAGGGCTGACATTACGCTTGGATTCTATTCCAAAGCTGAGCTTATGAAAACTTCCAGAGGTCAGCTCTGTCTTCCACAGAATCACCCAGCCTCCTCACTCAGCCTCTGGTCCTCCTCCAAGGCACTTCTTTTCTCTTTCTCTCTTTTTTCATCTCTAGCATCTTTCCTTTCCCCATTTACTGTACCAAGAAGCCATACTTTGTTATCTCTGTAGACTTCAGCTTGTGAACAAGTCGATGACCCATTTCTAGGCTATCAGAATATTAAAAATAGAAGAAAAAAGTGCAGCCCACCCTTTTGTCTTCTATGGTAGGGTCATGGGGCCTTAGCATTTAGAGTTGACAGAACGTCAGGGCTAACCAAGTCCAATGTCTAAAATGTCACAGAAAACCCTTTCCATAATGTCCTGTGCGTTGGACCCAGAGTGAAGACCTCAAAGGGACGACCTTCCCAGACTTCACAGAGTAGCCTGCCTGCCGCACAACCCCTCCACTGGCCAGAGGCTTCTGTGGGAATCTGAGACATGTTTTCATCTACTGCTTTTGATTTTGCCTTTGGTGTTAGCCCTTTCCATTATAACAGTTCTTCAAATACTGGAAAGGAATGTGGCTGGGAGACAGGCTTTCTCAGTTTTTATCTGACTTCGTCATCAACAAATACATCACTGTAAAGGCTTCCTGAAGAAGGAGATACAGCTGCAGAGGACGGTGGTGAGGGAGGAAAGGGCAGAAAGGCCGGGGCTCTAACCCAAAGGGAGGCTGCATTCTAAACCTGTCTGTTGGTCATTAGCCACACTTCCCAAGTGCAATTGCTGGCGCATGTATTCACCATTCCGTTTCAGAACATTCTGGATTTCCCATCTCACTCACTGCTCGTTACAACCATTGTGATTCCTGTGTTAACACTGAGCTTGTAGCTATCAGAGCCACAGACTACGTCACCCTGTACAAACCTCAGCAAGTCCCTGGTTATGAGAGTTAGTTGTGGGGGACATGCAGGCCTGTCCACTGGTCTAGCTTGGTCTTCCATCTTCTCTGAACCACTGGTAACTAGTTCAACTTTACCTTTGAAATTGGGATAATATCTGCCCCAGTGAAAGTGGGATAATATCTGCCCCAGAGAGCTATCAAGGCATTAAACGAGATAAGGTGAAAGGGGTAATTACACAGAGTTTTGCATATAGCAACAGTTATAGGATCTTTTATGAATGCATATAATATGCCATATCTGCTTTCTGAAATCCTAGGTACTCAGAGATACTTAAAATTATACCTAGCTCTGTGTGTGTGTGTGTGTGTGTGTGTGTGTGTGTGTGTGTGTGTGTATGTGAGTGTGTGTATGTGTGTGTGAATTTTCCTTATTAAGGATGTCAGGAGCACAGTTGTCTTTCAGAATGTTTATGGAGTCGTTGGATTTGTTTACTGTATTTTATAACTACTCAAGAGCTACAGGGACAAGGAGTGAGTGACAAAATAAAACATTGGGCAAGGACCCCAGATAAAAAGAACTCAAAGCAAATATAGGCAGAGAGGAGGAATTTAGGATAATGGGTGGGTGACTATAACTTACTTGGCTGTACACGGAGTTTGGTGCCAGATCCAAAGTAAAATGTATTGTAATTATACACACAATGCTCAGCACTATTACAAAAAGTCCTCTTCTTCAAAGGGAGGTTCGTAACGAAAATGTGACTAGCCAAGTTTTGTGAAGACCAGAGAAAGCCCACCAATTCTTTGCAGCTCTCCAGAGCTGCAGTTCTACAGTGAGGAATGACCAGGGAAGACTCATTCATTATCAGAGACAGGCAAGATAAGGCCAACTGATTCTCTCCAGTGTCTATCGATTTCCTCTTTTCTAGTTTTCAGCTTGGGTTCTTTCTTATGTCCTCTGTGCTCTATGCACACAATATTTGAAACAAGGACACTGGAGTAAATGCTCTCTACTCCCTTGTCTTCCTAATAATAAGTGGAAATTCCCCTCAGGTGGACATGGCTGTGAGGAAAATCCTCAGTCTGCCCTCAGTTGCTGGGCTATTGACTGCAGCCCTCAGTTGCTGGGCTA
>OU015746.1:127820432-127846112 GCA_907169655.1 Acomys percivali | reverse complement strand
CCCTGGGCTATCTGACTGCAGTCCTCAGTTCCTGGGCTATCTGACTGCAGCCCCTTCTTGTTTTTTTTGAGACAAGGTTTCTCTGTGTAGCCTTGGCTGTGCTGGACTCGCTTTGTAGACCAGGCTGGCCTTGAATTCACAGAGATCCTCCTGCCTCTGCCTTCCAAATTCTGGGATTAAAAGCATGCACCACTCTCTTCCGCCTGGCATTGAAACCTCTCTTGGATTGTTCTTGGCAATTGGTCCTTCTGGATATCCCGAGCCATGCAAGCTAGTTGGAGGGATTCTGCAGGCATGACCTAACAAGACCGCTCCATCTCATCTATCAGAATACCTACTTTATACAACCTAAAGTATCTTGGCATCCACACTGACAGACTCTTTCTACCCTCACAGAAAAACTATATTTCAGCTTATTTTTGTTTTCTACTTGCAGATTCCCTTCAGGGAAAAAAAAGAAAAGAAAAAGAAACAAAGAGGTGGGGGAGGGCGAAAGGCCGCAGTGTTGGCTGTCATTTGCAAGTCTAGATGAAACATTATTTATGGGCAAAATATTTTGCTGGCAATTTCAAGAGAAAGGAAGCCTCAGTGCCAACAGTTATACACCCACACAGTTTGAATTTAAACCGATCTCCACAAACAGTTATGAGGAGTAAAGTAGAGGTGACTTCAGTCTAAGCCAAGTAATTATAATACTTAACGTGGCTTTGAAAGGCAAGGGGGCTTACTCGCTCTGACTTGTAAAAATGATAAGCGGCTAGCTACAGGAATGCTTTCCTGGCAGGGCACCAGAGGGCTATAGGAGACAGAGCTTACTTTGTCTTAACTAGACACCGTTGTGTTTAAGGACTCGTGTAGGATAAGCTGGGTTAACTAGAGATGTAGCTGGCTAACTTGGTTAAGTCCTAGCTCCAGGTAAAGCCGTTTTGTAGGCTCTGGTTTGGGTCTAGTGAGGATTCGGTGAGAACTAGGGCCTCCTTCTAGTCTGCAGCCACGGTTCAGCAAGCGTCCCCCCACTGTCTGCCTTCTGTTCCATGCACTTCTGAGGAATCCTAGTGAAGCTTCCCCATTCTCTTCCTGGTCTTTGATGGCTGACTCTCTTCTCTTTCCCCCGCTTCCCAGCATCCATTGCGGGCAGCTCATTCTCATGCTCAACCCCAGGCTCTCCAAAAACAGTTTACACAGACTTGTGTCTTAATCAGCTGGTGTAAGTAGGAGTTAATTGTAGTGGCCTACCAGGTATAACTGCCAGCTGGGTTCCAGATCCGAAGGTGAGCTGCCAGCTTGCACCAGAAGATGCACTGTGATTTGTCCCAGAACAAGAACCTCAGCAGAGAGGCCAGGCAGGCTGAGTGTGGAGCAGAGCAGCAAGTCCCTTATGAAGAAGGCCTGCATCCTTCAATCTGGGCTTGGCTTGCTGTAACCAACTCATTTATCTACAAACTCTAACCCAGGGCTTCTTCTTTGTCTTTCTAATTCTATTTTCCTTTAGGGGAATCTTTTATTTCTTTTCCTGCAGCACAGAGTTCTGAGCATCAGATATGTGTCTCTTTTCTTATGTAAAGAGACTCAGAGAGAACAGAGATCTGTACTATGGGTATCAAAAAAAAAAAAAAAAATGCTTCCAGAAAACTCCCCTAATTCTTACATCTTCTTTGGCCTAGATTTATAGAACTTATAGAACCTAGATGTGGTAGGCATGAAGCTGGCATCAAGTTAATTTGGCTCCCACTTTTGCATTGAAATACTTTGGCTAAGATCAAATTACTAGAAAATTGTTAGTTTTTCATTTCAATTTTAGGCATCTTATTTATCATTCCCATATGTCTGTTGAATTTTATCTGCTAATGGTCTTTAGAACTTCAACAAAAGTCACTTCTAATATTTCGTAAGGGAGCATAGTATGCAAGGGCCATACCCAGGAGAGGTCCGGGCGTGCCTTGGATTGATGGGAGAAAACAATGGGACGCATGCCTAGCAGCAGGTTCTGTGATGACGTCATCCCTCATCTGTGCATGAACCTGACAAAGGTAGGTGCACAGGACCGTCTGGGTTTCTCAGAACTCAGGTCCTAGCTCAGCCAGAGAATGATTGTGCCATGATAGTCAGTGCCTTCTCTGGGCCTCAGATTTCTTATACATGGTGACAGTCTGAAAGGCCTGTCTGGACATTGGCCTAATGTTCCAGACACAGGAAGTGCCCTTCAGTACTCACGAATACATATTTTTTTCTCCCATGCAACTTTTCAGACTTTCTCAGAGACTAGTCACTTATTTTGGTCAGTGATAATTACCTACAAGATTCATTCTAAACATGGACGCAACCTCAGAGTGAATAGCGCCTTAGAGAGCTCATTAAGGAATTAGAAATCTTGTCACCAATTACTGCACAAATCCAGGGCTATGATCCTCACCAAAGCCCAAGGTAATCGGTCATGTATCCTTAGTCCCGATACGTATATTCTGGGAGCAATTCCCGGAGACATCTCTCCACGGCTCATTTTACACTGAGCTGCCAGATTCTAACTGGGGCGACTTCTAGCCTCCTGGTCTTCACTCATTCTCCCTCACGAGGCAATTCTTTATATGGTGCATAATTGAGTCAAAACCAGCCCCTAATCCACAGACATTGCTTAATCCAAGGATATTATTTTATACTTACTGGGCTTGATAGATAACTTGGTTCCTTGTCCAAAGATAAACTTTCCCTGGTTATAATTCACACTGTGTTACATACCCTGTCAAAAACATATCCAATCTGCCCAAACACATTTCTAATCCTCCACCGCCCAAATCCACAGCCGGCTGCTCCCACACCGCAGCATGAATCATGGCAGCGTTTCATACTGTAACTTCTTCTTATAAGGAGAATAAGAGTCCTTCCCCCCCGCCCAGCCCCCACAGGAGTCTGATGGACAGTTACAGGAAGCCTTATTTATCCAAAAATGCTTCTATTTAATGCCAAAATGGTCTCTGGATATTGCTTTTTGGGGAAATGGCTTCCTTCCCAGTGTGTTCCTCAAAGGTTTACTTGGAGGTGAACGGTACACAAAGGCTAAGATGGAGGGGAAGACGGGGCCCCAAGGAACCTGGCTTACCTGAGGTGACCATAACAAGATGGAGGGGAAGACGGGGCCCCAAGGAATCAGGCGTACCTGAGGTGACCATAACTTGGGTTCCTGTTCCAAAGTGCACCTTCCCCCAACCAGTAGTTGTCACACTGTGACAAACACTTGTACAAAATGGCTTCCCCAAGAGAAGACAGCTGCTAAATGAAGACAAACTGCTCATGGGGAAACAATCTTGCTACAAAACGAGGGAACCACATGATGTTAGATACAAACGTCTTCCTCCTCTCTTTTAATTTCTTCTCTTTCAAGACCTGGAGCATGATGTGTGCCATGAGGCTTGCTTTCTGAGCAGTATAGGCAGAGAGAGAGAGAGAGGGGGAGGCATTGTGCGGTTAACAAAGCCTGCACCACTCCAACCCTAGCAGGGTTGCGGCTCCTTTAAAGAGCCTGTTTTTGGATTCTGAACTCCAGTGGAAACCCTGCATCAGTGCCTGTTCTGTCTCTGTTGGAGCAACATCAATCACGGAGCTCCTTTCGCCTCAGTTTTTGAAACCACCAAGTAAGGATAACAGTGCTGGAGTCTACTCCTGAGCAAGAGTCTGCTATGAGGCTGTTTATTTATTGAAAGTTTGGTTCTTAGTGAAGTCCTTGTGCGATTCTTCCCTTTTCTACACTTGCCCTCTTCACCGATGAAGAAGGTGATCAGATATTGGGCCTTTGTCTATCCCCTCATGCACTTTTGATTCAAGGAGGCCCTCTGCCCCTGGGGAGATAGATTGTCCTTTTGGAGATAATCTTATTCAGCACATAATTCAAATTATTTGCCACTTACTTGGCTTCACAAGCAGCCTTGTCCCTGTCCCAAAGACAAAAGAGACACTTTGTCCCTCTGCACAGTGCTTACCTCAGCATCAAAAACCAGCTCAGGTTTCTTTCCCATAAAGCACCCTAGAGAAAGGACCTCTAATGCAGTTCCTCCAGTGTTTTCCACAGCCGGAACATCCCCCCCTATGCCTCCCCCCTAGTAAACAAACTCTCCAATTCTGCCCTCATGAGCTTGTCCTTCAGTCCCTCCTTAGGTCACAGTGCATCTCTGGTCTCAGGCCCCTCCAGCTTACCCCCCAAACCAGCACAGGACTCAATGTGCCTTCTTTTTCACTTAGGTGTACTTACAGGGAAACACAGATAATCTGGTGCCAAGGCCGAAGGTTAGCTCCCTGGCCATATTATTTCCACAGTACTTCTGTGCTCAGCAAAAACTCACCAGAACTTCCTCTCTGTACCCCAAAGGCATCTCAGAACCACAAATCACTCAGGACACAAAACCTGTCATTCTGGCGTTTAGAATACAAAAGTCATCCCATTTGTCCATTGGGTCTTAAGAACAAAGGGAGATTGGGAACCAAGCAAGCAATGGTTCTAAAGCCTAGCCTGGTAAGCCTTGTGTCCCCAAGGCTGTAGCTCTGCATTAATCAGTCTTGTATTTTCACAGAGAGAGGCTCTGGAGGCAGCAGAAAGCTAAAAGAGGTTCTCTCATTCCTCCAAATGCCTGGAGGCAGGGCTGCACTTCACTCACCCCTGATAGGAGGTGTCTATCTCCTTTCAAAAACCCTCTAGAGAAAGTGCTCTGGCAATGACTCCTGACAGCTCATTTTCACTGTTCAAAAACCTATTAGGAAGGGTTTTTACCACTACTGCTATTCCCTTCTTGCAAATATCAACTGCGTCTTGTCTTCTGTGCCTGGCCAGGCTGGAGAGCAGAGCCTCTCTGTCTTCTCGGACTTAGAATTGGGACTCTTGTCCCCTCCTGGGAAGTCGTTTAGGGGAAGAGTATCTTGGAGGAAGTTGTGTGGGGTCAGGCTGGTGATGGCACTGTGAGGCTTCAGTTTCTGCCGTACCTGCTCTGTGGTCAGGCTCTGCAGGACAGTGCCTCGGCTCTGAGAGTTGGCGTGCAGTGCCCCCAGAACCTGGCCATGCAGCTTTGCAGAAACCTTGCCCCTGTCTCTGACATCGGAATATTTTTTTTAAAAAAAAATTATTATTGAAATGAGTCAGGATTCTTTCTATTTTCACTTTCAAATCCCAGGGGAAGAATTTCATAGAACAGGCTGACGTTCTCCATCGGCCTCCTGTATTCCAGCTCTGCTCCTGATGCGCGCCAGAGCCTTGACAGAAGAGCCCAAAGGGCTAAGCGGAGGCTCCACCATGCATCAGAGATGACGTTTGTCATTGTTATTAATGGCTGGGGCTTAACGATGGCTCCTTGTATTCTGGGCACTATGCTAACTATGTGAGCTGTATAGTTTCATTTAATCTTCACAGTAATTCATCAGGGTGGATATATTTTTATCTTCGTACTATGGATGGAAAAACTAAAGCTCAGAGGGATTGAGCAACCAACCCCAGATTACTCAGCTGGCTGAAGAGTAGAATAAGGATTTGAATGCAGGCTTTTTTTCTTCTTCTTCTTTTGGTCACCTGAGCTCAGGCTATACTGCCCAACCCATCGCTGCCTCAGCTTAACATGTCTGGAGGAGGCACAGAACGTTTCTCAGGAGCCAGAGGATTGAACTTAGTGCGGAACCTCATGGTCCACGGAAGATATGTCTTTTTCTTAATCCCGACAAACAAAGTCACCCTGGTTCTTTACACCTGTTTAAATTGTAGCAGGGGAGCAGAGTTAAATGCGGGAGAGTTCTTTCTGGCAGTGAGGGTTGCTGGGTTTTGGAAGTGATTACCAAGAGAAGCCCTAGGACTTTTCTGCTCCTGACCATTAGACAGAGCCAAAGTGAATCCCACAGGACCAGGGAGCCCGCCAGGGGGTCCAGTCCAGAGTGGTGGGTGGTACCGGATACCCTAGAGCGCCTTCCTGAGTCCTCATTGGCTTAAACAGTGTTTATATCATTAGTCTCCATCCCTACTCCTATCTCATTTTAAAGCAGGAAAGAGAAACAGCTCTATTTTTTTTTCTTGGCCCGAGGAAAGAACATTAATAAAGAGCCCAAGCAGATGCATAAGATTAAAGTATTTTTCAAACTAATGATTTGATTGATTTCCCCTAAAGGCCAGGCTAAGAAGAAGGCAACTTACTTGGCTTCACCGTGAGCACGGTCCCATCCCCGAAGGTTAATTTGCCTGCATTGGTGTTACACAGTGCTCAGTGCTATTGCAATAACCTTGACTGGAGCCTCTAAGAAGACAGGTGGAGGTGGGGGAGGCAAGCAGGAAAACAAAACCTGAAATGACTGCCCATGGCCAAAACAATCTCCTTGTAATTAGGTTAGAACGTGGGAGGAATACTGATAACCAGGCACTTCCCGCTCCATCCTATTTGCCATAATTTTCCTTGAAAGAGAGAGTTTTGGAGAGAACTCCTCCTGGGAAATTCACAGAGTGGCTGCTGCCTGTCTCCTGGGGCTGAGTCTTGTTACTCCCATAGGCCTTTTGTCCATTTTCATCCAACTCTTGCCTCCCCCGCCTTCTTACTTTCCCTGGACCTTCCCCCATTCCGGGGATTCACATATTTTCTCAGGGAGAGACTACACGGACATTAAGAGCCCAAGGACAATGCCTCAGGGAACACATACATTAATAACCTTGTTTTCCAATGGTATCCTGAGCCGCCAACACACACCAAGCAACAAAAACACCACCTGTGTTTTGACAGCTTCTGCATGATGGAGGGTGGGCTTATTGTGGGAAATAATTAGCCAGCGAGAGGGACTTACTCGGTATGATGGAGAGTTTGGTGCCTTTCCCAAATGTGAGCTGGTTACTCCCAGTACTGAGTAGACACAGCATTTCCTTTCTTTGCAAAAACTCCACAGATGCTGAGAGACTCGAACCCCCCAGCATAGGAGCACAGGGAAGAAACTGCCATTGAAGCAATGGGCCATGGTAAATACCGTCTTTATCCTTAATTGGAATTGTACGTATGAAAAGGACACAATTTTATGTATTACCTAGGGAAACTAAAATTTGTTGTTAATTAGAAATTAAATAGAAATCCACAACATATTTAAAAATCACCCTGGAAGCCCCAGGCAGTCCTTTCTATGCTTTCCCAGGTTAGGGGATCTCAGGTTCTCTGTTGCAGGCTTTGGACTCCTGGGGCAAGGGGAAGGAATTTGGCTGGAGTGTGTGGTCAGGAGAAGCTGGGGGTGTGAGACACAGTGCAGGCCAGGGTCCTGTTCCGTGTTTGCCCATGACCTTCTGGCTGGAGTTTGATTGCTGATTTACTCTTTTGGCCCTAATTAGAATTGGTTAGATTGGTTGGGCACTTTCAATCATAAGGAATACTGCTTCCTTTCCTAAGACAAGCTCCCTACTTCCTGAATTCCCACGGTGACCATCTTCCCACTCACCCTCCCTCTCCCCTCCCCCGCCCCCCAGTGTCTGGCCCCAGTGTTTTTCTTGGGCCATTCTTCTTGTTAATCATTTTTTTCCTGGTGGAATCATCCAGAAATCTCCCGCATGTAACCATAGCTTCCCTCCCCTCCTTGAGTCCTTATCTCTAATCCTTGTAAACGACAGTATAATAAAAACATGTCTGGCTTTGCCTGTCTACCCTGAGCCTAGCATTCCCATAGATCGAGCTGTGATCCAGGAAGGCGTTTCCGAGCTCCCTGAGAAGTCCAGCCCATTGTTAGCCTGAGAAAAATACCCCAAAGGAAATCCCTGGTCTCGGCTTTATGATGAGCACTTTGCTGTGCCTGAATATATCACAGACATTAAAAAAAAAAAAAAAAAAAAAAAAAGGAGTGGCCATGCTTCTGAAAAGAAGAAAACAATTCGAGAATGGTAGGGAGTGAAAAGACTCCATGTGCTGTGTGACACTTGGCCAGCACTTCATCTCTGTTGTCTGTGACATCAAAGTGGCTCTTAAAGAGGTTGTCTCCTGCCCATCCCTGGAACAAGGGCCACCAGGAAGCACGAGGACAGAGCTAGGACACCAGCGAAGGCCAAACATAGAAGAGGAGAGCTTTTATAAAGAATGGAGAGAGATTGTTGTGGGAGTCATTAAAAAAAAACCTGATTAGAGGCCGGGCGTGGTGGCGCACGCCTTTAATCCCAGCACTCGGGAGGCAGAGGCAGGTGGATCGCTGTGAGTTCGAGACCAGCCTGGTCTACAAAGTGAGTCTAGGACAGCCAAGGCTACACAGAGAGACCCTGTCTAGAAAAACAAAAACAAAAAACACCCCTACCCTGATTCTGATTTTTAGTTGAAGCCAAAAATCACACTGAATTTATAGTCAGCTGCGGACAAGGGGGTGTAGGGTGGAGCGGGCTGGGGAGCCTTGAAAATGGGTTCTGGACAGTTTCTTGATTTCCCCTTTTATTCCTCAAGCTAGGTAAATAATGAAGAAGATCTCAGTATCAAGTGGAAGATTGGGAGCAATCTTTTCTGCAATAGAGGTAGAAGATGTGGTGTTTGGCTGGGCCGCAGAATGCCCTGGACCCTAGGGCTACCCCAATGTCTCACTGTATGAAACCTTCCCACTCAACACTTGCCACACCCTCAGCTTAGTGGGCGACAAGGTCGGAACATCAGAACATGGAACGGCACTTACTAGGGAGAACGTGAAGTTGTGTCCCTCTTCCAAAGATGATGCTGTAAGTGTTTGAGCCTCACTGTGATTGGGACCATACTCAAAACTTCTAGTGACAGTTTTTCGGGGGAAGCTATATATTTCTTGATAGGTATTTCACCTTCATGGGACTTAACAGACCCCACACTGCCTCGTCTGCTGTAGTAAGCAGGCCAAATCTGTTTGGCCAGCACTCTCTGTGCCGCCTTATTATTTTGCCTGAATTTTTATGCCGCTTACTGGCCTCATTTGACACTGAGAGCGAATTATACAAACAGCAACTCGACAAACTCCTTTAGGACCTCAAACACAATTCTGTCACTGCGGGCAAAAGATATCTGTCAGACAGCCACCAAACTGGACACCCTCTCTCCAGAGCCTAAGCAAGGATGTGGACAGGAAGGGGCAGCGTGGACCTCACAGCCGGAGGTCGGCTTGAGAGGAGCAGCATTGCAGGAGCCTTCCCCTCACACTCAGCACTGAGATAGACGCTTACCAAACTCTGAAGACACTTTCCCTGAGTCAAGCGGACATCTGTTATGCCCATTATAGCCATAACTAGCTGGGGACAATGGAGACCACTCATTTTGGCTTAGAGGGATCCCTGGTTTTGGAAAATGTGTGTATGTATCCCATGAATATAGTCTCTTATTACCAAGAGGCGTTCATCAACCCTGAAAAGACCCCTGTTTGACACTGGAAGATTACGTTCCATTGTCTCTCTTTCCTCCTCCTCACCCATCTGACCTCACAGATGCTCCTTATCACAGTTGAAAGAGACCGACATGAGGTAGTTAAACCATCAGCTCGGAAACCTGTCTAAGGGAGCCAGCAGCCCATTTCTCTGCCTCTCAGTATTTCCCTTAGCACCAGAAGATAAACTCCCTTGGTTTAAGATTCCTTGGTTGCTCTTTTCCAGTCACAATCATCACCTGTTGTAGGCTCTAATAGCCTGGCCTGTCAGTTTGATAACACTTGTCTCCTAATATTTATTGTCTGACATTTGTGAGGATCTTAGCTCCTAAAATAGCAACACGGAGAAAATTGACACCCTGGGAGCACCCAGACTTGTGAATTTGTCACCCCTCCAATGAGGTATGCTTATAAGTTTTTATCCTGCAAGGAGGCATTGATTATTGAGCAAGATTCTTGTCATGCCTGCCACCTTTTTCATGATGGATTTTCCTTTCAGGTATTTACAAAGTCACCTTGAACCATTGGTTCCTCTCTGGTTTGCTTTCACCCCCACTGTATTTGAACTGTGAGGCTGCGTTTTGAGTGAGATTTGACGTGGATGATGAGACCAGATGTGGACATTTACCAAAACAGGACAGTGCATGGATTTCCTGGTTAGACTTTTGAAGAATAAATATGTGTTAGACACAAGAGAAGAGAAGGTATATTATAAATATTATTAGCAATGAAAATGAGATACATTCTCATTTTTAATGCAAGACAAGTTCTGTGGGCAAGATCATAATAAACACACAAATCATTGCAGAATATAGTTTAAGAGATACCGAGGCTGTAAATAACTCACGGCCTCAGTGTCTGTCCAGAAAAGGAGAGCTGAGCTCCTATATTAAAGGCAATTTGGGATGGTCTCATTTCCCATCTATTTATTACGATTGCTGCCTTCTCAACCATCATGAATGTTTCATGTGTTAAGATGAAGATTCATTTTTTAAAAAGACGGTGGCTTTCATATTAAACTGTATCTCTACTATAGTCACAGGATTTCCTTGTTTGACCTAATATAAGCAGAACACGGACACTTACTGGGCTTCACCAGGAGCTGTGTTCCAGTGCCAAAGAAGAATCTGTTGTTGCTATTCCCACAGCATTTCTAGCCTTTACTGAAACCCTTGGTGAGACCGAGCCAAACTCAAGGCATCACAGAGCAGGAAGTTAGACTTGCTACACGCTATTGTTTTTCTTCCATGTTTCTAGAAATTGGCCTTTTATTACAGAAAGAAGAATAGCGGTTCTGCCCCCCAAAGCTAACAGTTTCTCCTTTTAAAAAGACCAGATTTACAAGCTCCAAAGACTTCCCCCAACCCAAGCGTTTCTAAGCTGACATGTACCGGAACTGAATCAAATACTTTGTTAACAATCTTGTCTCTTGTGTGGGCTGTCTCAGATACTCAGGTATATTTTGGAAGAAAAAGTAAGATAGGGCCTAAGGAAGTGGGCGCCTGGACGAGCTGAGACAGACAGACAGAAAGAAACAAATAGAAACAGTATATTCCTGTATCTACAGGGAAAGCAGCTGAGCTCGCCTCCAAACTTGACTCAGGCTCTGTGGTCCTGTCCCTGCTGACTGCTCAACTTATTTCCAAGCCTTCTCAGAGAACAATCATGCTTAAGAAATTGCCTAGACATTTTCTGAAGAAATTCCACCATGGTCTGTCTGCTATGTGGTTTCAGGCAGAAAGGTTTAGGGAGTAAAGCTCCATGATTTCTCACGACCTTAGGAAGAGTCAGGCCTGTAATGAATTGAAGACGTGAGCATCTTCCGTTACGAAAAAATTTATACAAGCAAGGGCAAAGGTACCGAGAGCTCATTTATCTCAAACTTGTACATCAGCTGGGTTTTAATGTGAATTGAAGTCATTTTATTAAAGGGAGGTGAGCGGTCTAGGCAGGGGCGCCTGACTTTCTTGGTCAGAAGTAGGGTCTCACTGTCAGCATTTAAAGTTTAGAGAGAGGGTGACTATTTTCCTCCTCCTCCCAGCTCTCTGTGATGTTGATTTATCAGATTTGAAAAAGAGTTCAGAATGGACTTTATTGTCCCTTTTTTAGTCAGAGAGAAACAGGTGTTTAGGCTAAAAAGAAAGTGGAAAGGGAGCCAACGCAGGAAGCGTTAGCTGGGTCACAGCTCAAATCTAAGAGAACCTACTCCAGCCTTTGTCTCCCCTTCCCCTCCCAGCAATCTCGTCAAAAGTGGCTCTGGAGTTTCTAGTGGAAGGAAAAAAAAATAAGATACGGCTTAAGGAAGCTGAGACAGAGCTGTATAAACAGCCGCACAGATGCTGCTCTGCACAGGTTGATGGCGCTGATAAGTGGCTGGAAAGCAGAGCTCAGGAGCAGGCGCCCTGCAGCTTGCAGAGAACACAAGTTTCCCACAAATAGAGTCTCCTATCATCCTAGGGTTTATTCTAAAGTTAGCCCGATTTCCTCTTCCCTGACCGAAGTTGCATTCAAAAGAGTTGGGGGATCGTTGAGGGCCTGGCATCTTGGAATATTGCAATAGAAAAAAGAGGACGCAGCAGGCAACAAAGTCGGCCTTAGCTCTCCACCATGGGCAAGATCTAGCACACAAATCCTATTTACTCACGTACCTGGCCTGACCGAAAGCAGAGTGCCAGTTCCAAAGGTGAGCTTGTTGGCACCACTCCCATAATTCACACAGCCCTTCCGAGCTTTACAATAACTCTGAGGGGGCCCATGGAGGAAGGGGCGAGGACAGCATTGCGTTCTTTCAGGTCAAGGCTATCTTAGTAGCACAGTGGCAGAAGTCAAACACCAGGAGCCCTTTAACGTTCATGTTCCTGCACCATTGCCTTTTAATTGATGTCTTTACAGGGTATGAACTACAGCTACAGCCCCAAACCCTGAGTAGTCGGAAAAGGACCAAATGCTGTGAAGGCATCTGCTCACACAGGACAGTGAGCCCAAGGCAAAGATGCTGGGAAAGGGACGGCCACAGTACTTTTTACCCACTGTTTCCCACCCCCCTTTCTCTTTTCTTTGAATTTATTTTCCCAGTGAGATGGGCTGGTCTGTCTTTGGGAAAGAATTCTAAACATACCACGGGGTATTAGACACCCCCTAACCACTTGCCTCTGCTATTTTAGAAGGCTAGTAAAGCATTATTCATTCTGAAAGCAACTAGATTAAACAAGAGAGCCGGTGGCTGACATTGCCTTTCTCTGGGAGTGAGGACCCCATAGGGCTGAGTGCACTGTCTCTAGCAGGCTGGATTGTTCTTAAAAAATATAATTTGCATGCTGTACTGCATGCATTATTCAGCTAGTGCCTTCTTTCTTACTGTCATATATCTGAGACTTACCTGGCTTTATAATTAGCTCAGTCCCAGAGCCCCAGATCAACTGATAGTTGCTATCCACACAGACACAAAAACCTTAACAAAAACCCCCACTGTCCTTCTGGGGAGCCTATTAGCGATAAAGCCCAGATTTAAAAAAAAAAAAACCAAACTCAAAAGAAAACAAAAACTCCAGAGCAAAGCACATAAAAAACAATGTAGGAATATTGATGATTGGAGATTATTTGTTCATTTAATTACATCTGATTCCCTTGCCCATTATAGATTCCAGACACAGATGACAAAATCAAATGACTAACCATCCAGAGTCAGTCTTGGCCTCCCTGCATATGAGGGAAGGGAGAATCCACAATTGTTCTCAAATTAGAGACATCAAGCTTACTTTATCTTCCCTGATATTCTAAATAAAAGTGTAAAAGAAATAGATCATTTTCTTGGCATCCTAAGGCAGCCAACTCTCTAGTGTTTCATTTTCAGAAGAATTGCATTTTTTTAAAAAAAGAATTGTGTTCTTATACAGATGAAGCAGTTTGTTTGCAGAAGGTTGAATCTGGGAGTTATGACCACCCGGGCTTCCACAGACACAACATTAGAGGCACGGAAGGAGGCCACAGGGCGCAGGGCTGGGAAGGGGAGCCTAAACATACCAGCCAAAGCTGGGCATTTATAGACAACTCCTTTTCAAATTGCTCCACGCTCTCAGAACTTACTTGTGGAAACTTGTAATCTGGTCCCTGTCCCAAAGACGAGTCTGTTGGTGTTGGAGGACACAGTGATAACTTGCTCTACAGAAACCCCTGACCCCTCGGTCCTTTCTGTTTCTGGTACCGAATGGCTACCAGGAGAGGAGATTCAGGGCACAGTAGAGCTCCAAATGCTAAGATTCATCTCCTGAAAATGTCTGTGGCTCGAGTGTCATCATGTTTTCAATTAACAGTCGAACAACTCGGGGTGATCCCTTGTGTGAAAGTAGCACACTTCATGTTCTAAGCCCAGATCTGAGGGTTTTGGCTTCTTGACTTAAAATTTTTAAGTCTTCTGCTCATCACGTTTTCAGCCCATGAAATATGTTTGACTTTATTAGAGGAAGTGGGAAGATAAGATGGGCTGCTGCTGGTGTGGTGGGTTGCAGCACTACCAGGAGTTAAACTCACCTTGAGTAATGTGGGCCAAGATGCGATTGTTCAAGTCAGGGACCCATTAATCTGAATAACTGGACCTACATTGGCTGAGATGTGTTCCAAAGCTACGAACACACACACACACAAAAAAATAAAGGAGGGTATATTTGCATTGTCTATCTTTCACAATGAAGTTGGTGAGACATAACTACTTCATCTACTAGAAAAGCTAGGTTTGGAAAAAGCCCACAGAATTCTGAAATCTAATGAAGGGAGGGAAGACACAGACACGACTGCCCTTCCAGCAGTGATGAGCACAGATTAAGCCCCTGGACAGGCTGTTGCCCTTGGCAGCATTAAAAGGAATTCAGCCTAAGTTATTTTAAAAATTGAACTTGACCTTTTTATGGTTAAACCGGTGGTGTCTGTAGATGCAGAAATTGTGTCCCACCAAATAGCTGGGTATGTATAGAGCCCATTAGTGGAAACCCAGGAAACAAGAGAAGACACACTTACGTGGTATAACAATCACGTTCGAGCCGGTTCCGTATTTCAGCACACCCCCAAAGCCTGTCTGTCACAGTGGCTGACTCCACTACAAAAACCTCTCTAGACCCACACACAGTTGAAGGTGGAAGCTAAAATGTCTTGTGCCTGAAGGAAGACCAGGACAAATGTGTCACAAGAGAGCTGGCTATTCCTTATTCCTGAGGCTCTTCCTCTTCCTGCCCCTGCCCCAGTCTTCTAGAAGCCACCTAGGGACCACAGCACTGCCTGCCAACAGTCCATAGGGACTGTGCTGAAGGCCCACCAAAGGGGACTCTCCCAGGTCCCTTAGCCACCTGAGCCAAGAAACTGCTCAGAAACCTAGCAGGTCTGCTGAAGGGTCAGCAGTGGTGTGTGTTTGGGTTGTGACTAGGTAAAGGAGAAAGAAAAGAGGGTTATATAAGCATTGGAGAGGAAGGGACCGGGATTTGGAAAAGGAGGATGTGGGAACAAGATGGTAGACGCACTAAGAGCTGACGCCCAACTCGCCCTTCTCTGCTTCGTGCACACGTGAATTCTTGGCTGTCAGTTGCTCTGACCTATTTACATTCCTCCTCCTAGGCAAGTTCTCACGGCAGCCCGGAAACCCAGGCCACACACGCTGACCACCTTCTCCCATCTTGTCCCTGTGTTACCGAGCTGTCTGACCAAGTGTTCCACACGAGTGGCTTGGAACTGCAGCCACAAAGAGATGCTCAGAATCTGTTTCTCTCTTCCTAATTAGGCTGTCAATCTGTTTAGCTAATAAGTCGTATAAAGTGCTTTAATCTCTTCCAATGGAAAGGAGTCATATAAATGCAAAATAGTGGCAGTGATGAGTCACGTGGCTCGCTGAACATCTTTTCTTTGTGTGAGGAGATGCTATTTGGGAGGAAGCCTCTCTGTGAGGGGAGACAGAGCAGGGAAAGCACAGCAGCATTTGTTTTTATTAGGCTGAGTCTATACAGCACAAAGTAAAACAGATTTGCCAATTACCTAGGTAATGTGACAGTCAATTCAAGCAAAGTGAGCCAGAAGTTTGTTTAGAGAGGTGCCTAAATATTTGGATCGGCCACTGGCATTAATCAAATTAACTGGACCTTGGTGATGTATGGACACAAACTGAAATATGTACCTGGATTTGTTTCTTATAAAAGGCTTCTATTTTATAAACTGAATGTTAAAACTGGCTAGGTATTTATACCTGTTCTCGTTATTTTCGCAGTGCAATTGACATTTCCCACTTATTCTTAGAACACCTATCTTACATTTAGACCTGCAGAGGTAAGAGTGACCTTATCCCCCGGAGAGTCTTATCAGGTGAGCACATGGAATCTCATTTAGAAGCTCATTAGTTGTGAGAGCCCATTACAGATGAAGGGCTTCTTCTCAAGTGGTAAAGGACTTACGAGGAATAATGGTTAGTCTTGTTCTAGTTTTTTTTTTTTTTCTTTTCAGATGTTGGCACAGTGCTTCAAGAGCACCTCTTTCTCTGCTCAGTGTGCTCCGTTGCCCTCCATGGCAGATGATTCTTAGCCTGTGGGTCTCAGCACCTTTCGGGGGGGTGGAGTGACCCTTTTATAGGGGTCACATATCAGACATCCTGCATGCCAGATATTTACATTACGATTCATAACAGTAGCGAAGGGACAGTTACGAAGCTGCAAGAGGTTATGGGGTCAGCACAACACGAGGAACTGCACACGAGGGTCGCAGCGTTAGACGGGTTGAGGACCACTGCTGTATAGACCTGCCAGGGCCATGCTGTACACATCGGACCCCTACTTATTCAGAACCACTTAGCACGGGCTGCATTATGTTTCTTTTAACAAAAACAAAATTTCCAATGGAAAGCTTGCCAATTTCCCCACTATTTCTCCCTGTGGCATGGACCATGCCTGAAGATTTTTGGAGACTGTACTGGGGGCTTTTACTTTAGAACACTATTATGATATTAAAAAAAAAAACAGAACAACCCTTTCTTTTTCTGTAAACCCATCAAACTTACATTCCCTCCACCGTAGCTAGAGATTTTAGACCCAACTCACTGCAGAGCTTGCCTCCCTTGGCCACTGGCTGAAGCCAAGCAGGCAGAGACCTTGTTAGCTGCTTTAGATGGAGCCTACGTACTTCATAAAAGGAAAATAAAGCCTGAAGCAGAGAATTTTTAGTTAGAAGTAGAAAAGATGAAGAAAACTAATAAAAGATAAGCAGAAGAAGCAACAGCTGTGGCTCGCATGGGCCCGTTCAGACCCACCTGGGTGTACTTGTAACCTTGTCCCTAGTCCAAAGCTGAGTTTCCAGGTGTCACTAGTTGCACCCCAGTGCTGCACTTTACAAAAACTGTCAATGGGGCTTAGTTTTCTTTTTCTTTCTTTTTCTCCAGCAGCCTAATCTAGTCACAGTGAAAAGATACTAGACAGAGTACTGACTGTTTGCTCAGCATTGTAAAAACACCTCGACGCTATTAGCTGTTGACCTCATGGCAGCCCGCTGAGATGGCTGCTGTTGTCACTCCCACTTTACAGGTGGCTGCTGTTGTCACCCCCACTTTACAGGTGGAGGAGATGAGACATAAGGAGAAGCGATAACCTGGTTATGTGCAGCAAAGGGGAAGAGCGCGCTAAGGTTCTCCTGAGCATTCCTGGGAGAACAGGTTCTCAGGAAGGGCCGGAGCTAGAGTGAAGTCAACTTCTCCCATGTTACTTCTAGCGCTAAGCCACAGAGAACACGGGGCTGTAAGGTTTACAGGGAACCTGTGATGGTGAGTATTTCCTTGCATGGTCACTGACTTGGAGGTGACCCCAAGTCCTGGGAATTCCCAGAAACATTTGGCTGCCAAGAAATAGTATTTACTAACAGTCTATGTAGAGGGCAGCGCAGTAGGAACTAAAGGGGCAGCGAAACAGGATATATCCCATTCTCCAATGTTTCAGTGCCCCTGGCGGCCCTTCTGGAATGCAGAAGGCTAATTTCCCTATTTCATCTTCAACTATCTTCCTATCATAGCCTTCTTGGTTCCTTGATCTACTTATTTTGATTAAACAATCAGGAAGAACCCAACTTCAGAGTGCAGGAGAGGAAATATTAGCTATAAATGGACATTTAAAACATTGGGAGTGGGAAGGAAGACGTTTTGGGGACCTTTCAAACTGTACAGACAGTTAACATGAAGACTCACTTGGATTTACCGCCAGATGCGTCCCCAAGCCCCAAATCAGCTTACGGTTGTCACCACCATTACACAGTTATAGAGAGCTTTACAGAAATGGAGCAGCCAATGTGGACCAGGAAATCCCTTTCAATCCCCAAATCCGAGGCATGCTCCTTCAACTGGGACCCTGGCCAAGGAGGCAGTGGGGGAGGACAGTTTATTACTATGGTTAGTTCAGTGTGGAAAGGCTCTGCTGAGATTAAGCACTATTACTGCACCTCCAGGCCCAGCTGCCCCCTGGCCAGCACAGCAGGGAAGTGATGCTGTCCAGCCAGCTCTGCCTCAGGACTCCTCGACTCCAATGTGCACACTTCCCAGGGCTGAGCAGCCTTTAGGTTCCAAAGGGTTAAGAGAAAAGGGACACAGAATCTAATTTCTCCAGTATACTAGCTCCCATGCCACACGGTCACACACCTGCCCATCTTCGCATGTACACACGCCACATTTATACCCCACAGCCTTTAGAGTAATAGGAAAAAAAAAACTAAGTAGAGAAAGCAGAAAACAGAGCTTAGTGCTATGGGTTCTTTTTGATATCAGGGTGCTCGGGATTGACTCAGTAGAGATACTCACAGGGTTTGACCATTAACCTTGTTCCCCCTCCAAATGTGAGCTTGTTGGCTGCATTATTATTCACACAGTGATCTTCAGCTCAGCAAAAACCTCCTAGAACCTGAGCTAAGTTTTCCCTAAAGGTCTTCTGGAAGGAGCGATGCTGTGAGCACAGAGAATATTAAGTAATTGTCACAGTAATAAGCTGGCACAGAATCCTAGCACCAGCTTGGATTTCAGGTCTGCCTCCACATTGGACAAACGAAGGGTATTCTTTCTAAATATTCTAAAGAGGGCATTTTCATGTGCAGGCCCGGAACGCTGACTGTCGAAATCCCAACCAGTCTCCAGCATTTTAGATAGTACTTCTCCAGGGTTCTGAAATCATATACTTCATTTAGGCAAATCGCAAACAGTTTAGGTCCATGGTACCTAAGCTAATCCCATCAGGGAGAGTGTCCTCACAATGGGAGGGGTTGATTGAAACTGTCATTGTCTCCCTAGCAAGAGTTCAGAGAATTGGTCCACATTCTAAGGGTAGGGCGGGGTACTTCAGTCCACAGTCCACAGTCTACATTCCACATTCCACATGCCACAGGCCACAGGCCACAGGCCACACTCCAGCTCTTAGCACATCTAAGATGATGGCTTATTCTTCAGCACCCAGAGGAGAGACAGTCACACACTGACTCTGTCTTGGAATTTGCCCCTGGTCCCAGATAGTTTTGGTCCTCTGCTTAGATGGTCATCAGAAAAAGGACTTTGCACCTCCTAACATCCTTGTCCTAGGGGAGACTTCTCCATTCTCATTATCCCTTCCCAGGAGTTAACACAGCTCAACCAACAACTAGCCTGAAACCACTCTTATGATCAAGAGGGTAATTTCTTCCATTCTTTCTTTGCACGCCACCCCATCCTCCCGTGGAAAGAGGAGGAGGAAGTACTCTTTCAATTTTAACATAATTTGAAGGAGGCTCTGAGTCAAAAGCTCCATAGTACCACTACTCATTGCCAAATGTCACCATGGCTTCCTCTACCTTCCTCATCATGGACCACTTCGAGGATTAGGGCTTAACAATTGATCATTGGGAATGGATCTCTCCCTCCCCCCTCCCCACTCTCTCTGTCTCTGTCTCTCTCCCTCTCCCTCTCTGTCTCATACATAGAAACATACAGGTAATACAGCAATTCATAAATTTCCAACTTGAGTTTAGCCAAAGACCATTTTCCCATGATCCCCTCTTGTTTTTTGTTTTTTGTTTCTTCACACACTCACTGTAGAAGCCAGCTCTTTCTCCTTTTCATTTGTCTGCTGCATGCCTTATGCTGGCCTTTTTAATATTTAAACAAAGTTTACAATTTTTCAAGTCTGCTTGTTAAATTAGGTCTGATGACAACTGTGCTGAGTTTTCAAGCTACGTGATAGGAAACACAAGTGTTTATAGCTCTGTCCAGGTCTGACTGGGTATTAGGTCAGGAAGTCTGCTACACAGACACAGGGGATGCATGCAAGTGTGTGGGTGCATTCAAGTGTTCTGGGAGGGAGTGGGGGACAGTTAGCCTGGGGCAGAGTGTTTACTAAAGGGAATATCTGGAAATTAAATTAAAGCTCAGGAAATGCCCAGGTTTCAGAGAGAGTGACGGGCTCGGCAATGGATGTGATCAGACCCTGAGATAAAACTGTGCCCAGGCAAAGCACGGAGTCGGACAGAGAAGGGGATGTAAAGAGGGACAGGAAAGGCAGGTGAGAGGTGACCTGAGAACAGAGTTACAAAGGAAGAGAATGAAGGACCTGGGAACTCTGCTGTTACAAGTCTCTTGTGGTCTCAGATATTTCTTTCTGTCTGTCGTATTTTACAACAAAGCCTTTGTGGTGTAGTCCCGGCTGGCCTTGAACCTGTGACCCTCCTGCACCTGCCTCCCTAGGGCTAGGATTACAGCTCTGCAGCACCAAGCTTGGCTTCATTAGTATTCTTCTACCAAATAATGAAAATTCCATCATAGTGATTCCCCAGAGTTTTTCTTTTCAACCCTTTCTGCTCAGAGTTGAGGGACCCAGACTTGCCTCTTAGGATATCAGTAACTTTAGCCTCCGTCATTTGTAATGAGTATTCATTCTGTGTCCCCTGTCCCTCCCGTATAAACACCAGCAGTTTAAAAACTAAGTCTGTCTTGCTTGTATGACTTACTTGCAGTAACCTTCAGTGTGGTACCTGCTCCAAAGACGTATTTGTAGTTTCCTGTGTTAGCCACAGTGTTCTATGCCTCTACATAAACCATGGCTGCCATTGTTAAAAATTAATATCCAGCACTAGAACACAGTAGGTCCTTTCTTCATTGAGGGGACTCAATGTCATGCTTTTCCAAAAGGAATTTAGTTAGCATTCTAGCTTGGCCCACTTAGAAAGCCTCGTTCTTTCTGTGGGGTTCGAATTTCATGTTGCTGTCCCAATGTCTTCGTCAAGCAAAGAGCCAACTTCATATATGTCCTAGGACTCAAACATCTAAGGGACTGCTTGAACTCTGCACAAATATTCTCCCTAGGAGTCTCCCTGAGAGTCAGCTTATGAGCCATAAAACAAACAGATGACCTTATTTTATAGATACATTTCATTTTAGAATTGTAAGCAGTATTGACAACTAGCCTCTTCCTGATTGAGGTCTTTTTTTTTTCCTCTGAAAACTGTTTGGTTACTAACAAGAGTGATATCTGCTTCCCAAGGATGAACCATTAGGGTTGCTACAGGAAGGAGAGGCTGTGCCCTTTGAGGGCCATTTCAGAAGAGGAACTGGCCAGTGGTAAAGCGTGGGAAAGTGTCAGCCGCTTTAAGCTGGGTGCTTTGACTGGCCACTCACCAAAACGTACAAGTGCTGTCATCAACACGGACTCTATCACTTTATTGTTTCACACACTGAAAATAATTGATGGAATACTACAAAAACACAAAGTGGCAGCCGCTTCTGTAAAAAGCATGTCTGCATGGAAGGTACTTCGGTAATTCTAAGAGAAAAATAAAAGCAAAATGATGGACAGAGTCCCCACCAGACCCCGTAAGGGTGGGCAGCCTGCAGATCTTCCATATTGATTCCACTTAGGTATCTCTACAACACTCCCTGACAACTCACAGACAGTCCTGTTGAGGTGGGAAGCTGGCTAAGCTCCTGGGATCCTCAGTTTCCCTCATAGGGTCAACTTAGCCAATGGCATATAGCGGTGAAGTTGTCCTAGGATGAAGAAGGATGCTGCCCAAAGAAATGCAAGCCCATTGATGTGACAAAGCTTGGGCCGTCCTCTGCCTAGACAAAGTTCCACAGTTTGACCACTGGCTCAGAGTGAGAAAGCCTGGACCTGTGGCTCTCCTCTGTGCTCCCCAGCCCATCCTCAGCCCACTTGCCTTAGTTTTCAGTCCTGCTTAGGTGACTCTGTACAAACCCAATTGGGTCCTCATCACTTATCTGTTGAGGACACGCTTGCTTGGCTATGTGTTGCTGCTCCAGCAGCCTCTCTTTTCATTCGTTTGTTTCTGTCCCTATCGCAAAGCTTTTTCTTCTTATCTCTGCCTTTCCCCCAAGCCATAGCGTGCTTTGTGGGCCTCTGAGAGAAACACTGATTGCAGTATTAGTACAATTCATCAAACTGCCCATAGGCCTGATAACCAAATCCGGCCCCTAGGGAGACATGTATTCATATCTTGCTCACACGTCCGACATAGTTAACAACTGCATGCTAAACGAAGCAATTAAATTTAGCTGTGTTCCAACAGGCCCCGGTGGATTTCTTTCCAGAAGGGATAATGACTTAGCCACAAGAACTTACGGGTGTGACCAATAATGAGGTGCCTTTGCCAACATGGACCTAGAGTTTGAGACCCACAGCACATCCTCTTAAAACGACACCCTCATCACAACAGCCACTTCTCCCATGGTCCCTTGCAGAGGCTAATCTCTAAAAGCCGGTCACCCAGAGTCATAGGTCATGGCCCATGTAGGATCCTCCTGAATGAGAACATTGCTGAAACTGTCACCGAGCCCCACAGTGAGGTGGACCTTACTTCTGAGGAAGTACCATCTTAGGAAAGGGGGGGTGTTTGCTAAAGTTGTGAAGCCTTGAGTCTGCTTACGTCCAGCACAGGGAGGTACCAGTCTGGACTGAGACTCACAGAGGATGTTGACAAAAGCAGTTCTGTAGGGCTTGTGAGTGAACTGAGGTGGGGAGTGGGTTACCTCATCCCCTCTGTGGTATACTCAGTTACACAGTCTGGTGCAGTCTTTGGAATATTTAACACTTACTTGATTTAACAGAGAGTTTCGTGCCTTTCCCAAAGGTTAGCTTTTCTAGGCCTCCTCCAGAATTCACAGTCATTTGGGTCCTTACAATAACCAACAGGCAGGAAGAACCGAGAAGCCGACCAAGAAAAGTGACGTCATCTTCCCCTCTAGTGGAAGCCTCACTCCTTGCAGCCTTAGCTCCCAGGCCCTTGGCAAGCTTAGAGCATTGTCTAAAAATAACAGCTGGCTGTGAAGCTATGTCTGAGCTTGACCATAAAGCACTAGGTTTTATTTTTTGGCTATGACATTGAATTCTGATGGGCTGCTCTTGCTTAAAACTTACAAAGACAGTAGAAAGGACAAGTGGAGATGGTTAATGTAGGGGTCAGAGTGGGAACTTTAGGGCTGGTAGCGCCATGCCTCCTTCAAAGGCAAAGTTTTTACAAAGAATAGCAGTAGGAAAAAACCAACCACCAAACCAGCGGCAATTATACTGCCCGGGGAGGGAGTGAGGTGAGGGGGGGAGAGAGAGAGAGACAGACAGACAGACAGACAGACAGACAGACAGACACACACACACACACACACACACACACACACACACACACACACACACCACACACACACACAAAGACAGAGAGACAGAGAGAGATAGAGAGTGAATTTGTATTGAGGAAAGCCTGGGGTTTAATTTTATCTATCATGAGTTTCATCCTTAGCATTTCTATATATCCTGAGCTAATGAAGAAAGAAAAATAAATAAATAAATAAATAAATAAATAAATAAATAAATAAATAAATAAAGCAGTGACATTGATTACTTTTTGGCCAAGTCCTTGGGATGGCCAGGAAACATTAGCTAGCAGAGGTCCACAAGAAGTTATGTGCACTGATCTTGGAGGTTGGCTGCATACGTCCCCACTGAAATAACACATGACAGCAAAGCCACATGCTCTACGCTGCCTTTGGGATGGGCTCAGTCCTCTACTTACTTGGCTGAACTGTTAGTTGGGTTCCGGCTCCAAATCGTGGGGCATTGTTGTTATTGCCACAGTAATACACACTCTAACAAAAACTTCTGGAGGAGACTCTTGTGGTTACCTCCCTGGTTCAGTAGGGACAGGAAGCAGAGGAACTGAACTGCCACACTTTCATTCTACGGACACAGGGATATCCATCACACTTCCACACTGAGTGTCCATATTTGTCACTGCATTAAACACACCTAACTGGAACTCAAACTGGTACTCAGTGGCAGGCAGGCAGCTTTCTAACGGGTCCCTGAACACAACAGAAACACAGCAAAGACATGCCCAGGTACGCGGACTGTCTTCAGGGACCACGACCTGGTCGCTGGCTCCAAAAATTCTATTTGGATCCTAATCATGGGTTAAAAATGCTCAAGCCACTCATCTTCATCACCTCGTGCTGATTACCATCAGTCTTGTCACAACTGGGAAATGTCGAGACATGGCACTGCTGTGGAGGAAGAGATTTGTCATTTGATTCCGTTCTCAGAGGGTCAGGGTTTTGCTTTTATTCCACCAAGACTCCAGCAAGGTGGCTCCTCCCAGAAGTCCTGAGCACAAGGAAGCCAGCTTCCCCAGGGCCTTTCTAGAGTGCCCACTAAAAAGGTCACAGTAGTCTATTTCCCCTACGTTATACTTATTACCCTTGGGAAGCTGTCAGAGTGACTTGCTATCCTCTATTCGAGAGCACTTTCACCCTGTTGCTAAGTGACAAAGTCCTGGTGACAAATTAATTCCCAAGCCCACTGTTCCAGGGAAAACACACAGCACGGGGAAGCCTGGAAGTGTGGAGCAGAGGGAAGAGCTCAGCGACAAAAATCAAGATAGCATGAATAAAAGCTGAGGGCAGGAGTCCTGCATGAGGTCCCTTCCCACTGGAAGGCAGGGAGGATTACACCCAGCCAGGACGTCTCTAGAACACTCCATCTCTTACAGAAATACACAGTCAAGTTACTTCATGGTTCCTCGTACCTACCAAGGTTGACCTGAAGTCTCGTTCCACTTCCAAAGACGAATTTCCCCCCACGGCCAGTGTTTACACTGTGAGACACTCCATAACAGAAACCCAATGCTAGACTTGCCAGCCAGTCTCCACTGCAAGCCTCAGAGTTCTCCCATGGCCTTTCCCCAGCCAGGCAGCCTGGGGAAAGCATTCCCAAACTCTGAAGTCTCAACTCCTGTGAGGAGAGCAGAGGGCTCTGGTCAGACAATGGCCTGATGAGCACATCCTGCCGATCGCCCTTTGGCCTCAGTTGGTCATAGGCACTGGCTTGTTGATTAAAGCTGAGGAGTTGTCAAGTTCAACTCTGAACACATTAGGAAGCGAGCTCTTTGCCCTCTCTCTTCTGCGTTTATGTTAATGCATCTGTCTTGTCATTTTCGATGAGTGATGCAGCTGAGAAGCCAGATGACTAATAACTGCTCTCCTTTAGGTCCCTAAGTCAGGCTGAGACAGAAAAGGAGAAACAGTGGGATTCTACTAGGACATCTATTGCAAGGCTTCCTGTGAAAATAATTGTTATTACAGACACGCCGCCAGCTAAGTGGCCAGTGTATCTTTATATCTCAGTCTTTTGTCTGATGGAGTCTAGAATGTACCACAATGGACATGTGGTCAGGTGCAGTGGCATGGCCGATCTCAGGAGTCCTGTGAAGCATGGGCTGCTTTATTCCCCTCATCTGCATTGCCCAATGCCTCCTAGATACCTAAAACAGTGTGGGTGGTGGCAAACAGGATTTGGAAATGTCCCCATAGACACCCCCCTCCCCATTCAGACGCCCACCTCCCAGGCAAAAGCACTTACAGGGCTGGATGGTCAGTTGAGTTCCTTGCCCAAAGGTGAGCCGGTTTCCACCTCCTGTATTCACACCCTGAGGCAAGCCTTGACATAAACCTCTCTGCCAGCAACACACAGCCTGAGCCCCCGGGAGCCTCTACAAATGGCAACACAAGCTTAGCACCCTGGTCTATGCTGCTGGTCACTTCTTCCTCTGCCTTCTTGCCCACATGGACATGAAATATTTACCATTTGTCACCAAGGCAAAGGGCTGAGGGGTGTGGGCCCTATATAGTTACCAATCACATCCCTGCCCACGTCTTCTGGAATGTCTACCATGGACTACCTGGAAGTTTCTGTCTACCTGGAGGGGGTAGGTGGAGTGGAGCGACTTAGCCGAAAGTATTTAAGAGACTATACAACAACAACAACAACAACAACAACAACAACAACAACAACAACAACA
>OU015746.1:127794342-127814161 GCA_907169655.1 Acomys percivali | reverse complement strand
CTCTCTCTCTCTCTCTCTCTCTCTCTCTCTCTCTCTCTCTCTCTCTCGGAGTTTTGTATTTATAGGCGAAGTTGGATACATACAGGGAACATAGAGGGATTTGATATGAGCCCTTACAGTCCCATCCAGTTTCTGTTTTTCCTTTTCTGCTTCATTTCAAACCCTTCGGCTGAAGATGACACATCTAGTCACACTCTGCTCTGGCTCTCTCTCCCCACCGTGGAGGGCACCAGTGGAGTCAAACTTAGCTGTGCTATGAAGAACTTGCGATTGCTATAAGGGAGACCTTTCTGATAGGGAATTCTGGGAAAACTCAAGCTGGGTTACTCAGGAGTCATTTGGAAAAGGGTTTGCCTCCTCCTAAAATTAAGAGCCTCACTTCCGGAGAAGGCTCTGAGAGAGGTAGATTCTAGCTTTTCAAGGTCAAGATCAGCTTCATTCTCACAAGGGAAAGAGAACTAGTGAGACTGAAGGTGACCTGAAGGCGACAAAAGACCTTGAACAGCATCAGGTTACTTAAGAAAAGCGGGCCTCCTAAGCAACACACAATTCTTCTAAACCCGATAGCAAGGATTACACGTCAGAGTTCCCATAGTGCTGCCGTGTCCTTTTTCACTTACTTGGATGGACCCTAAGGAGGGTCCCTTGTCCAAACGTCAGCTTGCCAGTGGCAGCTCCAGTGTTAGCACTGTAATAGGGGCCTTTACAAAAACACTAGGTGGAACCCTGAGGCCCTTAGATGCCAGTCTGTTTTAGTTCGGGGGTGGGCAGGGGCATGAGGGGGGGAGGAATTAACTCACCCAGAAAGGCCTAGGCCTGTGAGGGTGAGTATGGTGCTCTGAAGGTCAAGGGGCCGCTTGGGCTTTTGGTTTGGAGACGCTGGCCGGCGGTACCCAGGGCCTGCTTCCCTCTGGCTTCAGAACGAGGCTTCCTGATTTCTCATGTTCACTGTCTCTCTTCTAAAGGTCTCATTTCCATTTTACAGCATCATTTTCAGGACAATTTCTCTATTCAGTTTTCAAGGCATGTCCTTCCCTCCCCCTCGAGGTGTCACACATTTCTGATGACAATGAATTGATTACAAGGAGACAGGAGGATACTGTTCCGCCATTTGGAGGCTGACTAGAATTAGATGAGGGTTAGGCTCCAGCCGTGGGGAACACTGCCTCCCCGGCTCCCTTCTTGCCCTAGCACAGGAAAGGGAAGTGATGCGCATGGTGAACTGAGCCTCCACACAGGGTAGCTTTCTGTTAGCCTTGAGCTGATGAAGGGGAAGCAGCAGCTCACAGCAAATGCTTACCTCTGGGCCTTATTATCCCAATTAATGATCTGTTAATATAATTAGTTGCTTTGGGACACCTCTCAATCTTGGAAAGATCTGGTGATCCTGCAATCTCAGTAGAGATGTGCAACCTTACCCAGCAGGCCTGGCACTACAGTGGAGAAATTAAAAGATGTCCCCATGGAAACATTACTGGGTAGTTACTTGGGATAGGTGTAAATTTCATCCCTTGACCAAATGAATTCCCTAGTACTGACAGCCATAATCATAGGAATCTGGGCAGGGAATCTCTGATGGATCACACACACACACACACACACACACACACACACACACACACAAACAGCTAAAGCAAAATTCACATGGTTTTATATTATGACATATTTTAGTCCTTCAGTTCAACTTGACTTTTAAACTGTTAAACTTTTTTTTAAAACTAAGTTTATGGTAGCATCTCTATTCCTCTCTTTAAGCAATTACTTATTAGCAAAGAGTTAGCGTTTGAGCTTGCGGGTGGAGAAAGGGGCTAAGGAGTAGTATCTGCTTTGAGGAGCGCAGTCAGGGGCTTGTGCAGGCTTTCCCATCTATTTACTGTCTGATACCCCCTCCTATTAACCCCACTGAACAGAAGTCAAATGGGATGATTGCTCTTAGCCGAAGCCCTCAGATGCGTGGGCACCTAAGTGCTGCTATGGCAATCTGTGTTTTTCGGACAGGAGGAACAGGATTTCATAGGCAAAGAAAGGGCCTAGGAGACTTTACATGCAGTTACCGTCCAGAGTGCCTGAAGGGTGCTCGCCCCACACAGCTCTTCTTTTTTTTTTCATAGTTAGATTAGTTTACCGATACTTTAAAGTGCGGAGGTTCTTATACCTCTCAGGCTCTGGAAGCCAATGAAGGGCTGTGAGGGTGTCTTAGCTTCTCCATTCTGGAAAATCCACCACAGAATTCTGCCCTAATGCATTTCTTCAAGACACCAAATGTTAATCCCTACTGCCTGGTCCCCAGCCTGTGTGCTCACCCAGGAGTCATGCTTTGATAAGCACTGGACTGCTTGTGGTTTAACAGCACCAAGCCTGCTGTGTGCTCTGCAGCCTGGCTGCGTCCTAGAGCACCCTGTAAGCTGTGTGCATACATCTTAGCCTGAATCATTCACTATTCACTAGTGTCCCTTTCCTGGATCTTTGCCTGGGCCTGTTTCGCAACACCCCCACCCCGGCTTGGCTCTTCCCTTGATCACAGAAGACAGCTGAATAAGTGAAACCAGGGATCTATCTGGCTTTTATGCAGCGTCCAGGGCACTCGGCTTCCATCAGAAAGAAGACTTGCGCCCTTCAAAGCTTTTTCTATTTTTACTTTAGTTGGATTTAGGAACAGGTCAGTCTTGAAGTATATTCTCTAAATCCACCAGCAGCATAGGTGTTTTTTTGAAGTGTCAATAGCAACCACAGTGAGTTTTCTAGAAAAAACTTAACTCTTTCAGTGCACACATGTCCTAACTAGGGAGGGGGCAGGTCGCAACAGCTCTGCTTTGCTCTCAGAGCTGGGAGGACAGATTCCTCCTGTCTCAGGTAAATTCAGCCTCAGCCCGATTCATTAATTTTGTTACCAAGAAAATACAAGGAGTTAAATGCTCTGCCCCAGGGAACCAGACAGTCTCTGCTATAGAGAGTTGGATCTCAAGTATTCCAGTAGGGACTGAGACCTGCTCCTTTAAGAGAAAGAGTGGCCGGTCATGGTGGCGCATGTCTTTAATCCCAGCACTGGGGAGGCAGAGGCAGGCAGATCACTGTGAGTTCAAGGCCAGTCTGGTCTACAAAGTGAGTCCAGGATAGTCAAGGCTACACAGAGAAACCCTGTCTCGAAAAACCACGAGAGAGAGAGAGAGAGAGAGAGAGAGAGAGAGAGAGAGAGAGAGAGAGAGAGAGAGAGAGAGAGAAGGTAAAAGAAAAAAAACTGGGCTATAGAATTCCCATCACTAGTTAGTGATATTACAGTGTCCCACCTTATTTGGGGTGACATTTTATTATCTACATTATTTTTAGTTCACTAAATTTGCACAGTCACAGCACGCCAATTTCCTCCCAGTCTTTCTGGAAAATCTTTCCTGGCTGTAGCAGCAGCCCCTGGATCCTGAATTCAGTTTGCCCTCCCTGTACCAATGACTTCATTTAAGGCGAGTGATTGGGATATTGTTGCCTGGAGGCAACTTAATCTTTGTACAGTGACACTGGGGACCACCTCTCCATGGTCTCCATGGGGGCCACTCAGATTTAGAAGCCAAGCTAGAATGCTTTGGGGGGGGGGCGTAGGTGGATGTCCCCTTTTGCTCTTCCCGTAAGACTTACTTGGATTCACAGTTAAGAGTGTTCCTTTCCCAAATGTCAGTCTGTAGCTGCTGCCTCCACTGTTCCCACAGCCTGGGGAGGCTTTACAAAAACAGGAACTGGGGCTGCTCTTGACTGCTCTCACCCCTGCAGCACACTATGGGATAAGTCTAGGAGGGGTACAGCATGCAAAACCTGGGCTTCTAGAGGCCAGTGAAGGGCTGTGATCCATAAGCCTGAGTATCCGTATCTTCAGGTCTTAAATAAAAACTTTAATTGCTATTTTTATGACTACGCTGCCTTCTTCATTTGCGTAAGCCATTTCTTTCTCTTCCTTCCTAATTGTTTTCTCCTGCTTGGTGCTCATGCAGTTTCTAGTTTATTGCACTTTTGGGCTCACTATTTCTCTGCCGTTTATTGGAATTGCTTATAATCAATTCACTGGTTTCTGGTCCATAGGAAAGGGATTTCAGAAGAGAAAGAGGACCAGGGACACACATACAAGGTGAGGCTGAGGGCTTTCCTCACCCTTCCTCGTCTGCTTCACCGGAGGAGTAGGCAAACCACGTATGTGTCTCTCGAGCAGTTTGGAGGACACAGCCTACATTGATGGCTGTGGAGCTCTATAAGCAACTTTGGCCTCCATATTCACTCGAGTCAGCCTGTCCCTTGCCCAAACACTAGCTTCTAGAAGCCACTCTGGGAGCTGTGCTTTACAGAGCTTGTATACAAACTGTGCAGCCAAGCCTCTTCCCTCTCTGTTGAAGGAGCCAGGCCAGGCTCATAGCACTGAAGTCCGCTGTGGAGAATGGCTGGGGCCTCACACACCGGAGAGGGGTGTGTCTGCATCTGCTCGCCTGTGCTCACATTGCCCTTCACCAACTCTCCTCTCCCAGTTGTAGATATATTCCAGACATTTCAGTTTCTCTGTCAGACAGCTAACAACTTTATTTCTTTCCCTTCATGGATTTAAACTTTTCCCCTCCCTCTCACCCTTCATCAATCCTTTACAGGGCTTTCCCTAAAACAGCTGGATTAAAAGAATCTTTACACTTAAGAGTTAGTCAGGCTTCCTACTTAACGTTTCTGGACTGACCCTTGGGCCTCCTCTTCAGAGGCTCAGTGTGTCACGTTGCTCTAAGACAGGAAAGATTAAAGGCACATGAGAAGCCAGGGAGGAAAGCCTGTTCCCAGAATTCCTCTTGGCTCTCTGTGCTTAGGTGGATTTTATTCCTGAACACCCCCCTCCCCCCAACACACAGCCAAACCATTGTCAGGGTTGTCACTAATGGGGAGCTATCCTCAAAGCCAACCCCAGAGGACCCTTCCCACGTGCCCTCTAGTCTTGAAACAAGGCACGAGATGCCCTTCTTCACTCGGTTCCTAGTTGTGCAACGTGAGAGGATTAGGAGAAGGACCGCTTGCCTCTCCCCCTCTCCCCCTCTCCCCTGCTCCTCCTGCACCCTCTTTGATCATTTCAAACTATTTATAGAAACACCCCTTCAGGTCAGAGAAATGTGCTAAGTTTCTAATCGCTTCATCATCTTTCTTGCTATCTATTTACTGCAGTCATATATTTACAATCTAAATTTCCATTTCATCTCCATCTCAGGAACTCCCTAATGCACTTTTCTATTACTTCCAGAACACTGTGCAGAATGACAAACTACCAAAACAAAACCAATCCCAAGGACGTTTTAGGGTGAGAGACTGACATTTCTGTTCAAGACGGGTCTGGGATGAACATTAGCCCAACTGTTCCTGGCATAGGCGGTCCAGGCAACAAGGCTTGCAGGATTGACAGGCTATGTCTAAGGAGCTATCTACTGAGCATCATTCCCTGGGATTAATTTGGATTTCCTCTTTAATCTAATTCTCAAATGTCAGTTTCCTACCAGTTTTTTTTTAGAACTCCTCTGGTAGGGAGAGCTTAAGGTAGATCTCAGGGATTTTTTTTTTTTGAACCTCAACTGATATTTCATCTTCACACACATCACAAATAAAAGGAACGAAAAGGAAGGAGACTATAGCACTATTGGGAAAGAATTTGAAACAGTTCCTTGGGAAGTATGAGAATTATAAACAACATGTATGTATGTGTCTATTCTGATTACATTTCTAGTGTTTGGAGAGCTCTATATAGCCAAGCCAGTCTGGAAATGTAACATTTGACATGCCTGCACCTTGAGCCCTGTAAACCACTAGACACCCAGGCCAGCATGGAAATGGTTTTAGGCATGAGGGACACCAGGAAGTGGAGGCAACGGAACAGTTACAAGGACATTCTGATTCTGGCCCTTCTGACGTGGATAGTAACTTAGCCATGCCATTTGCCTTTATTTTGAGATGCCCAGTTCAGAAGCTGGTATTTTGGAATTATGAGGCAGCGTTAACCCTAGATAATTGTTTAGAATGAGCTTCCATTGGTGTAGACAATAGAAACTGTCGCACAAAGCAAAAATTTCAGCGACACTGAGGTTCATTGAAATTAGGTTTGTTTTTTTGAATGGCGAGGCAGCATTGAAAACATTCCTCTGGGCCTTGTGGGACGAAGAAGAGCGCTGTTAATGTGCAAGACCTAAGAATACATGCTCTGTGGCCAGCGTGCCAGCAAGAGTATGGAAGTGAGGGAGTACCGAAAGGGTCTCCTCGGATGCACAGACCTCAGTCCAGGCAAGGATGCCTGCAGTCCAGGAGGACCCAGCTAGAACACGGCCATGAGCTTCACCAAGGGGCGTAGTATCAGAGCTCATGGTCTTCCTGACTCCTTTGTAATTTGCTTTAAATGTTACCGCTACTCTAAATCTAAGTGCCAAAGCATCTTGCAGAACGGTGTCTGACTTAACTAGCTTAGCTCCAAGACTTTGCGTTATAGAGTCCAAATAGCTCATTTCTTAGCTGTGGCCACATGGAAGCCTTGGCTGGTCAAGGACGTAAGAGGAAGATGGTCGTTCAGTGACCAACACGCACCTCACTGTCTCTGCTTCGGGCAGGCTGCCTGTGGTCCTACCACCATTGCCTTGAGTCCAGCCTGTGTTCGCCTCTATCTCCTCCCTTTCTGCAAGCGTTTTGTTCCTGAATAATAACACTTCAGTTCAGCAGCCGTTAGTCAGACACTACCCCCTTAACAGAAGCAGACTTAACATTTCCAAGTGCTTAGAGGTGTTGACCTCAGTCTTAAAGGCTCCCTTGTTAGGGGCTGACCACAGTGCCCTCGTGATCAGATAGCAACCCCGGTGAAAGATGCGAGTAAGTAGGTAACTCAGTTGTTCCTCATTGAGTTTTTAAAAGGTGGTGCCTTATATTTAAAGACAAACAACTGTCATCAAGACGTACCTGGTATAACACTCAAAGTTGTTCCTTTTCCAAATGTCAGCTTATTGTTGCTTCCTGTAGTCACACAATGACACATGACTCTACAAAAAGCTAGTTTCCAAACATCCCCCGGAGCTTCAGTGTTTTTCTTGTTGGTCTAGAACCTTCCCTGATTAAGTCAGCATTGTATAATGAGGAGCAGCAGTTGGATTTGTGGACCACTCAAAGCCTCCCTCTTTCTTGAGGTTATGGGCACTTTTCTGGGAACGTGTTAGCATCCACCCCTACCGCTGCCTGCCTCGCAACACAGAGACCCAAATTCCCCTTCTCTCTCTACCATTTTACAAGAGAGAAAGACAGAAGCCCAAAGAGCCAGTTGATTTTCTTTTAGTTCCATGGAAAATCCACGAGCTGAAATTCAAAAAATGATGGGTATACTAGCCCAGCTCCTAGTGCAGTCATCCCGTGTTACTCTCCTCATGCCTCACAGGTAAATAGCACACGGAGGTCAACGGCAGTATCCTGTGTGGTGAAGGAATACACCAGCCATTCTTTGGATTGGAACAGTTAATGAGTCTGCTGTGGAGTGGACTTGGGTTATAAGCCAGAAGAATAGAAAAATTTGCATAGCAGGGTTCCAGGGTAAAATTGAGATATTAGACATTAAAACCCACACAAAACAAACCAATAAATGATAAAATAAAAAAGAAGCTAAGAAGGAGGAAAAAACTTACGTAAGCTTACTGTCAGTTTTGTCCCTTTCCCAAAGATGAGCTTATCAGACCCTCCTTGATTCACACACCCTCACACTGCTTTACAAATACTATCTAGGTGTTTCTGCTAACTGCTAGGAGCCAGCTCTCCACAAAGTCTCCCAGGGACAAAGGGAAAATGGTGCTGGGCAATCATGCAGTTACACAGCTATTCCTGAATGGTACGATGGGAAATATTTGACTGCTCCTTTGCCTATGAATCTATAAGATGGCTGCCTTATTGGTTAAATAGGCAATCAACCCAGTTGGTTGTCAGTTACTGTGAACTTGAAAGAGATCAAGGTTCTGGAGTCAGAGACTTGGGTTTGAAATCAAGGCCAAGTGCTTTAATTCGCTTTATCTCAGTTTCCCCATCCGTAACACGGGAGACTGGCAACAGCTTGCCAACGCTGCCGTAGGAATTAGGAGTTTATGACTGGGTGGCAGTGATCCATCTGGTCAGTCGTGTGCTGCCTGTGAGACACACTTGTGTAGCATTGGTTTTTATACCTATGGAGGCAAAGCGCCTGTGGCTTTTCCTCAGGCACACCCTCCCTACTAGTGAAAACTTATTCCAGGTATCTGAATGTCATAAATTAAGTTTCAAGTCCTTCCTTTCTTCCTTATTTATTCCATTTTATTATTTTAGGGCTTTTCTCCCTTCTGTGTCTGGTCTTAATATATAGCCCTGGCTAGTCTGGAACTCACAATCTAGGCCACCCTGGTCTTGAACTTGCAGTGATCCTGCTGTCTCTGCCTCCCACGCACTGGGATTACAGGCATGTACCACTCTGCCCTGCTCTCTCTCATTGCGTTGACTTGATGAGATTACTTAGCCTCTCAAGCGCCCCTAAACACAGGAGAAGTTGTCTTTAAAATGAGGTTTGTAGTAGCACTGAGCCCAGAGCCACATGAGTGTTAAGTGTGGTCATGTATAGGAAGTACATAGCTAGGGGTTAACAACCCCTCAGTATTATTCTCCTCCACATCAGATGCATTGTGCATCATCTTTTTTTAAAAAAAATAATGACCTAAAGGTTTGGAAGTCCATGGGAGATTGTAGAATTATGGAGCTAGCTGTCTCTTCACCTGAAGACCACCATGGCATTAAGGGCATAGATGAGATTCTAGACAGTTTGACAGGAAGGTTGGGGTAAGTGATTCTGTGGGAAATTGGACAAAGCTTTATCCACTTGCAGGGGGATCATATATTTTTTTAAAAATAATTTTTAAAAAACCTGGCTGGACTTGAATTTTGACAGACATAGGGCAAGAAGCCACCATCATTAGTCAGTGTAAAAATGATCTCAAAGCACATTTAGAAAGATGCTTAGATACTGTCCCACTTACCTAGACTCACTGTGAGCCTCGTTCCCTTCCCAAATGACAACGCAGAGCCACCAACTTGCTGGACACTGTGCTGAAAGCCTTTGCAAAAAACCCATGCCGTGGACTGAGTGAGCGTAGTCCCTCAGAGTTTCCCAAGGACGAGGAGTGCCCCCCACTGTCAAGGTTACAGAAGCAGAGTACCCTGGGGTGCCGGGGCTGAGACAGTGCCCAGAGATACAATTTTTACTTGAAGATGCGCTGGAAGCTTTGCAAGCCAATTCTCTATCACAGTCCATGGTGCAAAGCCATCACATCACACCACGCAAGCTCACCGGATATGAGTTCCTCTGGGAAATAAGTTAGCTGTGCAGAGTCAATGAACGACCAGTGCTTGGGAGTTATGGTCATTTTCTGAAGGCAAGGCTAGTGTTTTACACAGAATTTTGCCTTTCCTGCCCCTGCAGGGGGCTGCTCTTTTCTTCTGCTAACCGTTCAGTTGCCCCCCCCCCCCCCCCGCCAGCGCCTCAGGTGTTGTCCGTTTCCCCTAGCTTCTCCCACCTCCAATGAGCACACGGTGATTTTTTTTTTTAAATCTCTTTTTGGAACCTGAAATTTTACTTTGGCTGTCATTGGTATACATGTATACAAGCAGTGGCCAGGCTGTGCTAAGGCTTGTGCTGTTTTCCTCTGTTGAGTCTGGGCTAGTGAGCGGTAAAGGCGTCTTGGCTTCGCCCTGGACCTTGGTATCCGCCTCAGCTGTGCAACCTGAGCAACTTCACTACACCCCGAGTTTCACTCACTGTCCTTACCTGCAAAACTATAAAGCATTAGGAAACCATTAAGGACTTTTTAAGCTGCTGAATTTTTTGTTTGCTTCTCTGGATTTAATTTAGTCAAGAATGCTGGGCATGCACCCCCTTTATTCCCGCCCCCCCCCATCTTATTCTCCTCCTCCCAAAAAAAAAAAAAAAAAAAAAAAAAAAAAAAAAAAAAGGAAAAGTAGGTTTCTACTTAGCATACTGGGAAATGGTGTTTCCCAACCCCACCATCTGCCTTAATATTTGATCTTCTTAGAAGTCTGAAGTCAGAATTTTGGAGCCAGATCCTCTGGGAGAGGTAGATTTTCCAAAAGGAACCCAGCTAATTCAAAACCCAGCAAATAAACCCAACGCCTTTGGTTTAAACACAGTTCTTTCTAAGCTTCATGCCCTTCAGTTGCAAATGTAGTTTTATCTCCTCCTCCTTTTCCCCCCTTCAGGACCTTGAGTCTCAGACCCGTTAGGCTGACCTCCCAGCTTCCTCCCACTGGGTAAGGAAGCGCACTGTGCAGCATGCTCCAGGCCTTCAGCCACTAGGTGCTCATACTGAGGGCTGCTGAGGCTCCATCGAGTGAGGCTAGCTTGGCTGACAAGCTACTAAGCTCCTTTCTAAAGTGGGGCTCCTTAGTGTTCTTTATAGTGTTCCTTAGGGTGGGACAGAGACACCCATCTCTCAGACTTCAGCGACATTAAGGAGGAGCAGAGGCCAGCATCTTGAACTGTCACTGGAGGCCATGTCTCTTTTAATAGTGCAGCTCAAGGTGCAGGCCATGAGAGAGACAGACCAACATATCAGGATGCTCTAGATTTCATCTGGGGTTTCACAAGGATCAGAGACTCTATTTCTGGAAACTGTACCAGGCCACTTCTTGCCCATGCCGTTCTGTAGATGACAAGAGGGCAGCTCTTGGTGCCTTAGCACTGACCCAGAGCAGAGAAGGAGAGCCCTGGGGGCCATCGAGTATATGAGTAGGTCAGACCTCCTTTTCTACTACACAAAAACACAGAGTACTTCCTTGGGTACCAGTAGCCCAACGTCAGAAACACCATTCTGAAGATGTTTTCTCCCTGTGGACTTTGGCTTAGGAAAACATGCAATTGGGGTGATAACTGTACCCTACAAAGTAAGAAAACACATGCTAGAGGCAGTAAGAAAGAACACTGTTGATTACCTGGTGTCGAAGGTTACCCATGTGATGCACAGTTTTTTTCATGAAGTCATGTCACTCACGATCACAGTTAACTATGTCCTGGCTTCATGACAAAGTCCACTACTGTTTACCCACAAAACCTTTGTCTCTCTTGGGGCAATGACAATGTCTTCTCAGAAATGTGTCTGGATTATCTTTGGGAAAATTGTTCTTAAGAAGCATTTGTTAAGTTGAATTGTAGTAAAAATTCGTACTTCATTATTATTCCTTAAGGAACGCTTCCAGTTTTCTGTAACAATTTTCAGGTAGATGAAAAAGAAAAAAGTAATTCTGTCAGAGTTTCTGTTGCTGAGGTTCATGATTCTTCTGGTTGTGGCTCCAAAAATGCCAATTTCCTATTAATTTGGTACCCACAGGAGTGAGTGCCTTTACAAAAACCTGCCATGTCAGCGCAGTTCAAAGGCAATGCCTTTGCTCTTTCCTCACTAGAGAGAGATGCCCTCTGTTCCTCAGAGACTCCTGTTTTCCTGAGAAAGGGCTGCCCTCCTTTCCTCTTTTGGAGAAGAAGTGTCGGGGAGAAGGATCCACTTCAGGATGAAGATGATAAATAAGATTTCAAAAATCTTAGCACACTAGGGAAGGTTTTTTTTTTTTTTCCTTTCCAAATTGATGGTTTCGCCAAAGGCTGTTCTCAGGAGTCTTCTCTCTCCCAGATGCAAGAGTAACTGGATTTAGAGTTGACATCTGGACATGGGCCTCCAGGCTCCAATGAGTCACACACATCAAAGCGAGACATTCTGCTACCCTCCAACAGAGAAACATGCTTTCCTTTTTTCTCTTGATGGGCAATGGGGAACTCAAGCACCACCCACTTGGTGATACACTCAAGTCAGCCCCACTGTTCTATACAACAGCACGCTGGAGTGAGAGAGAGAGAGACCTGGAAGGGATTGCCCAGACTAATGTTCTCACTGGAAATGTAAAGACAAGTCTACTCAGGATCCTGTAGGTAGGCTTGAGTCATAGCTAGGACTAGAATTCAGGACATTTGGGTCCTGGTGCTGCTTTCTGCTTCTCTGTGCATGGGTCATAAGAAAGCAGGACACATTCCCTGGACAATCTCTCCCCAAACCAGCAACTTGCTGGCCCAGGGAATGGTTATGTTTTGATTTTCAAGACGTGGTTTCTCTATGTAACCCTAGCTGTCCTGGACTCACTTTGTAGACCAGGCTGGCCTTGAACTCACAGTGATCTGCCTGCCTCTGCCTCCCGAGTGCTGGGATTAAAGGCGTGTGCCACCACACCCGGCTAAATCTTTTTCCCAAATAGTAGATTTGATGCCGTGAAGAAGGATATGGCAAATGAGAACTAGAACTTCTTCAATTATTTCTGAGGCTACAGGCAATTGCAATTGATAGCAAGGGAAATGGCCCATGGGAAACCCATGGAAACCAAGGAAAAGACAGAGATTGAAAATTTTGCCCTTTACCAAAAGGATAACCCAACAGAGAGCCGTCTCTGGTTAGTCTCCTGCAGGACTCGTTAGAGGGAAAGACATTGGATGCACGGATGGACAGCAAACACACAACAGCATGGTCCTGTCTCCTCTTCTCACTCCCACAGTGCCTACACTGAATAGAAGAGCACCCTTTCCCTCTGAGTGTAGACGTGACCCAAGAATGCTTCTTACCAGTGTGCTCCAGGGAGCTACTACCAACTGTCAGCTCTAGGTAACTGAGATGCAACCTTTTGGCTCTTGCTGATGAGGAGAACAACCGTGAAGTAGATCCCACCGAAGGCAGAGAACTCTGACTGGCAGGATTCAGTTACAGTCCTATTGTAAAGGGCATCTCTGATCTGGATGGGTCAAGACTGTTCTTGGATCGAGGCCACCCCAGAGGTGGCATTAAGAATATTATGGAGTGTCCCCTCGTCCTCTGAGTGGTTTCCCCTACAAAAACCCAGCTTTATAGAGGGTAGCACTGGGGAAAATTCACGGTAGACTTCTTCATGCTTATTCCTGCCCAAACACACAAAGCCTTTCTCCAAAGAAGGACCATGTGCACCCTCTCCACCTGGGCATGCTCTTGTCTTTTTTTTTTGTGTACTTTCTGGTATCCATCGGGCCAAGTTGTCTCCATGAATCTTGGAATGGAAGGTGCCACCCGAAGACAGTGATGCTCTTCCTCTGGACACTTGGCCCATAGCCACACATTCCAGACGCCTCTAAAATTTGCCTTTTAGACACGTGCTTGTGGTATCTCACAATATAGCGAGTGTTCCATCAAAATAAGCTGCAGTCTTCTTGACTGTGGCATTAAACATTTCATAGGCAAAATGTCCTCTTCTTTGCATCTTTTGGAGTACCATCTCTTATCCTTGGAGGCTGTCTTCTTTTAGTGGCTGGTGAAGAATGGGTTCATAGGGCCAACACAGAGGCAGCTGTCAGTCTCGGGGAAGAAAGGGGAATGAAAAAAGAGCAGCTTTGAGACTGGTTGTGAGAAGGGAGTGTTTTCCTTCTTTGACCTATTTTTTTGTCGAGCTACAGCATGACATATTTATGGAGACAGGCTAGTTAGAGCAGCAGAGGGCGCTGCAAGGTCAAAAAATAAAGCCACCCAGCTCAAAGGACGCTGGGAGGAAAGAAGACCTCTCGCTTGTTTTATTAATTAAATTTGTTCTGTCCATTGGCTAGATCTGGGTAGGGGTTCGATTTTGACTGCATGTATAGTCCTTGGCTGGTGCCATAGTTTGAGTAGGACCCCTGGGCCCAGATCTGTCCGTCATAATGTTCTTCTTGTAGGTTTCTAGGACCCTCTGGATCCTTCTATTTCCCCATTCTCCCATGCTTCTCTCGCCTAAAGTCCCAATAGGATGTCCTCCTCTTTGTCCCACTTTCCTGATAAGTGAAGACTTTCATGAGACATGCCCCTTGAGCTAGTGTCCAGATATAAGTGAGTATATACCATTTGACTCTTTCTGCTTCTGGGTTAACTCACTCATTAAGATCATTTCTAGTTCAATCCATTTGTCCACAAATTTCTAAAATTCCTTGTTTTTAATAGCTGAGTAGTATTTCATAGTGTAAATGTACCACAGTTTCTTTATCCAATATTCTACTGAGAGATACTTAGGCTGTTTCCAGGTTCTGGCTATTATGAACAAGGCAGCTATGAACATGGTAGAGCATATGTCCTTGTTGTGTGGTAGAGCATCTTCTGGGTATATTCTAAGGAGCGTAATAGCTGGGTTTTGAGGAAGTCCTATTCCCAGTTTTCTGAGATAGCACCAGATAGATTTCCAACGTGGCTGTACTAGTTTGCATTCCACAGTTGAGTGGAGAGTGCGGACTGACTTTCACATGAACTCTGGTGCCCCATATTTGACCATGTCCCCTTGATGGAGAGGCCTGCTGGCACTCAGAGGAAGGATAGCAGGCTACCAAGAAGAGACTTGATACCCTATGAGCATATACAGGGGGAGGAGGTTCCCCGTCAGTCCCCAGTCAGGGGAGGGAAGTAGGGAGAAAGCGGGAGGGAGGGAGAAATGGGAGGATACAAGGGATGGGATAACTATTGAGATGTAATATGAATGAATTAATAAAAAATGTTTCACATTAAAAAATGAATTTGTTCTTTGACAATTTCATACATGTCTATAATGCATTCTGATTTTTGCCACCCTACCTTGTCTATTTTTTCCCTCCTCAAGCCATCTTTCTTCTACTCTATAGGCCCCTTTCCATGCTCATGGCTTTGTGTTTAGTTCCGTGACCTGCTGAGGCATACTGGGGCCATCTGTTTGACTTTTTGTTTGGAGCTATCCAATGGAGCCTGGTAGGATGACTGAAGATAACCCTCCCCCAAATCCTCCATTACCCAGAGGTCCAGGAGGGAGAGCTAGGCCCCAGGAGCTCCTTCTTTTCCACGACCGACCGGCTACTAATAGGTCCAGAGTTGTGCAGGCCCAGGGCAGGCACCTGCAGATGCGGTGCTCCTGCTTGCCATGGCCATGCCATAGCCAGAAGATAGATTTCCGCAGCCCCTTTCTTTGTCTTTTGCTCCTTGCATTCTTTCTAGTGATTTAGTAACAGGAGTCGTCAAGACTCAGAGTGGAGGATAAAAGAGATTTGTTTATATCTCCTGGGTGGTGATTTCAAGCTAATAAAAGTCAGTCTTGCTTTTTAGGTGGTTGATGGTGCCTCCAAACTTCTGGCACCCCGGGGGAGGGGGGCTGCTCAGGCTACAGATGGCAATGTGTGAGGGAGATGGTTAGAACTCTTGAGGGCATTAACGGAGTGTTGGAGTACCAGATCTTGACAGAACTTTGGGCTTACTCAGTCATTACAGAAGTTGCAGCCCTTGGAAGGCAAGAACAGTGGAAGTGGAGACAAGTGTCTCAAGCTCCCCAGACTGATTGGGTTTCAGGAAGAGCACAAATGGCCCAAGTATCAGGGGAGCACAGCCCTCTTTGACAATGTGTCTGCAGCACTGACAGCATAAAGATAAGAAGTCTTGGGCCAGCTTGATAGTTCAGCTTGACAAGGCCACTGCTACCACACCTAATGGCCAGAGTCCCGCCCGAGAGCCACATGGCAGAAGGAGACAATAGAATCCTGCAAGGTGTCCTCTGACCCCACATGCATGCTGTGGTTTGTGAGCAACACATGAAAGTATGTCCAAACACACACACACACACACACACACACACACACACACACACACACACACCTTTGAAAATGTGAAAAAGGTATGGTCTTTAGTTTTTTTAAGCTATTCTGTACTAGAACAAATCTTTAGTTAAACTTAACAGCCATCTTTTTCATAGTTAATTAGCATTGTCTTTTTGAGTAGTTTTGAGAACAATGCTCTTAAGACTATATTAATCTGTATATTTGAAAAGTAGGTGCTGGAGGTAGTGCAGGTCTGGCAGGCTGTCTGCAGAAGCCCAGCTGGCTTGCTGTGCTGTGTGGCTTCCTCAGAAGTGCCCTTTCTGAAAAACACCTTTCAGGAAAAGCTAGAAGGACACCGGGGTTGGGAGATGTCACTTATAGCCACCAGCATCTGTGCCTTGGTGTGAACTGGCTGCCCATGTCCTGTGTGAGAGCCTCTGGAGCCCATGTCTGTGTTCTTGTGTATGGTCATATGTCCCTGAAGTTGGCTAGTAGGAGGAATATCTATTCGTCAAGAAAATGGCTCTGTCCAGGGGTGGGCCTGAGACCTGGAAGGTCTGAAAAGGAGCAAGGGTCCTTCCAAGTGACAGCCTCCAAGAAGGTGGGCAGGCCTACCCTCTGAGTCTTCCTACCCAACACCCAGAGCCTTACTGATGCTCACAGTGGGATGCTAGCCCCGGTGCTAGTTCCCCTGAGAACTCTATGCTTATGGGTGCCCGACACAATTCAGGAACTCAAGTGGAAGCTGAATTCCAGATAAACAATGAATAGTTTTTTAAAAAGTCTACAGTCATGTCCCAAACAGTCAAACTCTAGCTGTCACTGTTTGAAGTAGTCTTTAGCTGCTCTCTTGTATCTGTATCTGTCACTCCTGGCAACTTAGTTTGTGCAGCTGGTGAACTCTTTTCTTTCTTGTCCTTCTCTTTCTTTCTCCCTTTCTCTTTCCCCCAGAGCCTCATGCATGCCAGGCAAGTCACCAAGTTGCACTGGTGAGCTAATTTCAATGAAGCAGCCTTCTTTTTACTGTGTTATCTATTTATTGAAAGATAACTCCAGGGGTTGGGAATACATCAGTATCAGCAAAAAGATGGATGCTGTCATTGGTCTTGTGGAGTGTGTGCATGTGTGCGTGTGTGTGCGTGTGTGTGTGTGTGTGTGTGTGTGTGTGTGTGTGTGTGTGTGTAGTAATAATTTTTTTTTTTACAAATTTGGTTTCAAGCCAAGGGCAAATTTCAGTAGAGTTGTAATCGAGGGTGGCAATGGTAATTAACGAATTGGGGTGGCCAGGGATGCTTCATCGAGCTGAGGTTGATGAAGAACCAGGAACAGATTTTTGATGGCCGGGGCAGGGAGGCAGATGGAGGGCTATAAGGCAGGCAAAGAGGGGCAGCTGGTGTTCTACAGACCTGGAGAATGGATGGTCCAGGACCAGAGCAGAAGCAAAGGGACCGGGTAGGAGTCAACTGCAATGGTCCCTGTAAGAGAGGGCGATGCTTGCGTGAAGGGGGCAGCAGGGGCGGGAGAAGTAGATGGACTGGTGATTAGAAGGACTAACAGGCTTTGTTGAAGGAGAGGATGCAGAGAAAAGGAAGAAAAGGAACCTTTGCAGATACTCCTGGGGACTGTGGAAAGAATCCGTGTTTCTGATTCTCTGACTCCAGAGCAGTGCTGCCTAAACACTGTGTCAGGGCTCACATAGAAAGCCGTAGTGTTGGGGCATGTGCCCGGGAGGGGATGCCTTAGGGGCTCCAGCCACCACAGGCACACAGGTCTTCTCAGAACAGAACCTCAGCAAGCGTGTGGCTCACTCATTGCAGTTTACCTGCCAGGAAGCTCGCTTTGGAGCAGTAACTTTACAGCTGTAGCCAAGGGTAGGCTGCTGACAGTTCCAAGAGACAGGAAGCCATATAGTGCAATGCAGTAAATGCTGTCAGGATCAGCAAGCACGCCTCAGGCTTCGGAAACCAAGACTTTTTCTTTTTCCTTTTCCTTTTCTTTTTGAGACAGGGTTTCTCTGTGTAGCCTTAGCTATCCTGGACTTGCTTTGTAGACCAGGCTGGCCTCAAACTCACAGGTGGCTGCCTCTGCCTCCTGATTAAAGGCATGTGCCACTAAGTCTTATGGGGTCTTGTCCTATCATCTTTCCATCTTTATATACAGGGGCTTATTCGTTTATTTTCCACATTGAATATGACACAGGTATTCATTCCATTTAGAGTTATCAGGTGCACAAGACAGAGTTACTTGAAGTGTGATTCATGAACTGGTGCCAGTCTATGACCAGGGAATACAATGGAGAGTAAATTACTTTATGAATTAGATATCCAAAGCATACACTTGTGGGAGTTGCAATTTCCTTCCCTTAGCCCTCTTTCTCAATCTCCCTCTGTCCTTCCCTCCACTCTGCCTCACCTTTATTTTATTTTATTTTATTTTATTTTATTTTATTTTATTTTATTTTAAAGTAATTCATTTTCATTGTGGGAAGTATCTGTTCCAACTGGTTTGAAGACCAACATTTCTGTTAACCACAACAGGTCCTTGGTGGAGGTGCTTGCCTCACAGTTTCAGCGAACCCAGTCACATGACAGTTATGTGAGGGGCTGCCTGCCTCCCCTCATTTCCCTCCTATCTCCTTCCTGTCCAAAGCCATATGATGGTTAAGGAGACCCCCAGCAGCCCTCCTGCGTGCTATGCCTCTGCACTGACCGGAAGGATGATTTTTGCCGTCACCATTAGCCTTTTGTTTGCCTGTAAGAGGCTGATTTCTTTTGCTCTGCACCCTGTTTCCCTTTCTCTGACCTTCAGAAGCTTGCTCTCTCTTTCTTACATTGCTTAGGTTTTAGTCAGTTTCTGCCAGTGACTTTCATTCCCATTTTCCACTGAGTTCTTCTGAGCTGGTTGGTGTCTGGGAGCGCAATATCGACGGCCGTCTCATTTCCTCTTCACAGGCAAGGATGTGCTATGCATCACCCTGACCCAGAGCTCCCCTGACCAGACAGTGGCAAGTGGCAGCGAAGTGACGCTGCTCTGCACGTTCGATGAGAATTCTCAAAACCCAGATTTATATTGGTACCGCCAAAGGCCAGACCTGTCCTTTCAGTTCATCCTTTATAAGGATAACAACAGATTCCATGATGCGGATTTTGCTCAAGGTCGATTCTCTGTGAAACACAGCATGGTCTATAGAACCTTCCACCTGTTGATCTCCCCAGTGAGGCTAGAAGACAGCGGCACTTACTACTGTGGCTCGGGTACCACTGTGGCACAGGTGCTCAGGAAGCCCGTACCCAAACCCCTGGAGCATAGTTTAGGAGTGGCTCCCTTCCACAACAAGTCACATGCCAAGATGTCATGCATCCTTCTACAGTCACTTATACTCCAGTCTGACCGTTAGTGGTGCCCCCCCCCCCCAAGTGGCTATCAGTAAAAGGCCTGGCCACAGCCGGGGAACAGAGCATCTCTCACTTCGGGCTCACCGGGCCTTTGTCACCTGAGTCATTGCAGTTGCTTATGGAGAACTACAGCTCCAGGGAATCCCTTCTCGACATCCTCAAGCCTGTGCTGTCTGCCGTGAGGGTATCAGAGTGGAGCAGGCACAGGGCTGAGGTCATCACCAGCAGTGTTTTTATTTTCTCTCTGCTGTTGCTTCTTACTCATGCCCGTGTATTAGTAGGCCTTCATGTTAAGACTCCAGGTAGATTCTTAAACCCACCCCTACCTTACCTTCTTACTGTATCTTGTTATGTATAGTCATGTTATTCTTCCTGTGTGTTCTCTGATGCCTCTGTTTTACTTATTTTATTTGGGCAGCATTTCTCACTGAAGAGCATGCCTGACCAGTTGTCTAAGAACAAGAGCATCCTTTTCTAAGGTGCTGTGTGCGGAGCTCAATGGTGTCCCTAGACAAGACCCATTTCTCTAGAAGAAACTGGCTGTGTGATGTTGAAACAGATGCCCCGTCAGCCTCCGAGTCTTGATCTTACCTTTCTCTGCTTCTGTCAACACCTGCATCTTAGATGCACCAACCAAGTCATCAGAAACACTGAGAGATGGAAGAGCCCAGAGGTAAGAGATAGGTTCAGCCTCTCACAGCTGGTCCATGACAGCTAGGGATGCACAGTGAACTTCTAGAAACTGCTGCAGCTAGACACTTGGAGGCTTTATTGCAAA
>OU015746.1:127748860-127789976 GCA_907169655.1 Acomys percivali | reverse complement strand
TCTATCTATCTATCTATCTATCTATCTATCTATCTATCTATCTATCTATCTATCTATTTTTGCCAGTGTGGTGCTAAATCAAAACTAACTCACTCAAGTTCACACCACTCACTTCCCTTTCCTCCAGCTCTCCTGTTGTAGCGCCTTCAAGCTAGATACTTACCGGGAGACTCTGTATACGGTACAAAGTCAGTTGAGTGCACAGTTTCGCTGTTGTGCTCAACAGAACACGTCACTGAATTTGGATCTCCATATTGACCAAGCTTGACGGCGCTGTACTTCCCACTGGGGGAGATGACGATGGCGGGGTCGAATTCTGCTATCTTCTCGGATGACCTGAGGCTTATAGTCACGTTCTTGGGGTAAAAATCCTTCACCAGACAAGCAACATTCGTTCCATTTTTCATGATGAAAACAGATGGTTTGGAAGGAGGCTGCATTCCTGAAAATATAATTCACTGAGATGATCGGTTACAGCCTTAAGGGAATTAAACAGGTGTTGGCGAGAATCTAGAACATACTGTATCTTGTTAGTGGTGTTCCTTGACAGCATTTCATGGAAATGTGGGCAAGGCAAGAAGAAAGAAGGGGCAGTTGGTTTGACTTCTAATAAGGAGCTGAAATGAGATGGAGTTGGAAGAGAGATGGGGTATAACAACTTTAGAGAAGTTTCTAGAATTAAAGGTTCAGTACGGGCCATATACCACTTATCCCAGCAGGGAGGCAGAGGAAGAAAGATCAGGAGTTCTAGGTTATCCTAGAGTAGCAGCCCAGCCTAGGCTACATGCTACCCTGTTTCAAACCAAACCAAACCAAACTAAACCAAACTAAATAAAAATCAAAACCAGCCCCCTCCCCCAAAGGCTGGGTGTGTGTGGCTCAGTTGGTGAAATTCCTGCTCTGCAAGTACAAGGACCAGAGTTTGATTCCCAGAACTCACATAAAGTGCTGTGCATGGTGGTGTATGCTTGTGATCTCAGCACTGGAGAGGCAGAGACAGGAAATCCTTGGGCCTTGCTGCTTAACCAGTTTAGTCTGATTGGTGAACTCCAAGCCAATGAGGACTCTGTCTCATATGAGGTAGATAGCATTTCTGATGCTAATACTCAGTTTTGTCCTTTAGCTTCCATGTGTTCATGTATGGATGCACCTACACACACACACACACACACACACACACACACACACATATTACCTAGACACACACACACACACACACACACACACACATACACACATGTACCTAGACACACACACACATACACACAAATAAATAAGGTTTTGGATAAACTGGGTTTTAATTGTCTATGATTTGTTAACTAGTAGACAATTCGGTCAAGCTGAATATCTATATGTACCACTTGGTTTATTTTAAATATTTAAGCCCTTAGAGAGTATTATGGGAGTTGCTCACATTTTGCATTACATTAATTAATAGCATTATGTTAATTAAAAACACAGACTTCTAAAGAGGAAGGTCTGCATAATCAGTTCAGATGTGGAGGATGGCAGAGTTGACATTATTGCAGGGTGCTGCCCCTGTTCTGTAGACTGGAAGAGATCCCACTGAAAGCAAATGGTAGATTTATCTCCATTTGGGTGGACACTGGCTCTTTTTTAAAGGCCTGGCTATTGTACAAATCGATTTATGATTTACATGTTTGTTTTTGTTTATTCATGTTTGTTTGAGATAGTCTTTACACACACACACACACACACACACACACACACACACACACACACACACCCCAGGCTGTATTCAAACTATTGATCCTTTTGCCTCAGCCTCCTACACACTAAGATTACAGATATTTGCTACCTTCTTTGAGTCATTTCTTTTGAGACAGGGTCTCAGGCATCCCAGACTGGCTTTGAACTTGCTACATAGTCAAGGATGACGGTGAACATGTGATTCGTCCGTTTCCATCTCCTCAGAGCTAGGAATTATAGGCATACTGTCACAGGATAGTAACTAGCTCTCTCAGAAAGCATGTGCAGACATAAAACCAGCCAAGCCTGTTTTTTGTTGTGTTCTAAAAGGGGCTATGGGATGGATGCTGGTCGTGGAGTTGGATCCTCTCTGCCTTCTCTCATACCTTGCTTCAAAAATAACCTACTGCTTATCTAGGTATGCACTTTTTTTTTCTTCTTAAAATTGGAAGTCTTGATGCTTTGAGAAAGAAAAGATAGTAAGGATTCTCACAGCTACCTGATTGTTGCTCCAGAATTATTATAAATTTTGTGTCCACTGAGACTTTATTATCTTCAAATAACTGCTAAAGAAAGAGCCTTGTTATTGCATACAATAAAGAATGACAAGTGACCTGTGAACAGGTTTCTAATCATGTTTCATTTCTGGCTTTCAACAATAATTTCTCCTGTGAACACGGCCCCTTGGTAGTTTGTAATAAAGAATTGGGGTTGCTGGTATCAGATGAAGGCTGTGTTGTTACTACGTCCTTTCATCTCTTATGAGTTATGACGTCTTACTAAACAGAAAGTCTTGGTAATGCACATGCAAGTAGGAAAGAATTGGCTTTTCTAATGCTCTGTCCAGAGCATGGGATTGAGCTTTAGCTATGGGGTCCATGGTAGTAAAACTATAACCAAACCAGTTGGTCAGAAGTGGCTAAGGGAGTGACTGTTAGCGAGAAGGCGTCTCTAACTGGATCAGGGTAGGTCAGGGATGTCCCAAGAGGACGAGCTGCCCAGAGAGGCTCCCTTGTGAAGACATCACAACTCTGCATTTCCTTTCTCCACCAGGGAGCTCAAATGAAAGATTGGGATCTGTTCTGGCACTCAGGGCAGGAGAATAATTCCTAAAATTCTGACTGTTTTGGCTTAAGTCTAAGACAAGATTCCTTCCCCCACTCCAAGGGTTTCTTAGAATTCTCTGCTCTCAACCCTTGTGAGAAAGCCTTTGCTCTTTTGTTTTCTTACACACTGAAGTCACCAACAGCAAAGCTGATAACCTCAGCATTAACGGCTGGAAACCACAGGTTTTCACTAGCTGCCTCTCCTTCCAGAAGTGTGGTATTTCGTGTTCCTTATCCTGTTTGTGGCTTGAGACGTATTGTGGTTGATTTTTCAAGAGAAATTTGTTCAATTAAAAAAATACCCAAAACAAAACACAAACAAACCCAAACCAGCCAAAGCTAACTCAAGAGCCCACCTTGTCAGTTACTCAAGAATATGAATCCAGTCTGAGTAAGCTGGACAGCGAAGGCTGCCTTGAATTTTTATAGTTATGGCTGACTTCACATTCTCAGCCCACCCCACCCCCATCCCCCCACCCCCGCTTTGCCTCAGCTTCCCGAGTGCGTGCTGCTGGGTCCACCTGCTTGTGTGGCTTTAAAAATTCAACCTCATCAAGAAGTTATCAACAACCACTTTGAATAACAAATATTATAATACAGCCAGCAAGATGGATGTTTGAAGAGGTTCATGCACACACATGCTGAGCTCTGAAGTTTTAGTCAGGGTTTCACAATAAACCCAGTGCGTTGATTTAGTATAATGTTTTCTCAGTCTCTCTCCCTAAGTTAAGATCCATATATTTAAAACAAATGAAACAAAAGTTTATTTAATCAGTTCACTGGCATCTGATTGGCATGGTAGCTATCGAAAGCAACTATCTGGTTTGAGTTGAACCTTTCTTTTTAAATATGTAGAATGTACTCTAGGTAGCTGTCATATGGAACTTAGTTTATTTTGTATTTGACTTAAAAAAATATTTGAAAATAAGATTTAAGTGAAAAAATTCCTTGTTTATCTTTTGAGAGCAGTCTCTTCTTATTCCACGAATATAAGTATTTTTCAACACTTTTTTCAAGTATATTTACTCAGACAATACCATTTTTGTTTTCAGACATCCTCCTCTTATGAACACTCATACGACGCTAAAATTACATGCTGGCAAACAACACAAAGAGAAGAGAACATCCTTTCTAAATACCCTTTATGACTTACAGACTTAGATATTATCCATTGTAGAACTGCACAGAGCATCCTACTGGCTCTCTAAGAACTGTGGCATCTGCAACAAATGTCACTCGGAATTTTAAGGCTCTCTGCCAGTATGGGATTCCACTTAAGCCCTAAAGTTTGTTCTGCCTGCTAGCTCTGACCTGGCCACCACCTGCTGTGGGGTATTTGTGCTCTGTAAGGAGACATGCAGAGCAGTCAGCTTAGCCAAAGGTATATGCAGGAAGCAAGCAATTTCCTGGGGCGTCTGAGCCCAAGTGCTCCAGGGGCCTGCCTCCCTTCCCCACAAGTGATACATTAATGTAATAAAAGAAAAGATTTCTTTACGTTTTCTAGACTGATCTGAAGACTTAAGAGATAAATGAGAATTAGAGTTTTAGGTTCTTATTTAAAAATAAAAGTAGTTCTAGAAGCATGTTAGCAATTCAGTGTCTCCACTTTGGCTCTCTTCCTTCTTCCCCAGTCTATCTCTGAGATGTAAGTGAATCTACCAGCTATAATGTGTAATATTAGGTGGATGCTAGCTCTAGCCTCAGGACTCAAATTATCCATAGAAATATGAAAAAAATCAACTTACGAGGCTCCACGAAGAGCTTTATGCCAGTTCCAAAAAACATCTGTCGGGTGTCCCAGGAGCACGTTATAATCTTGCTTTACAGATAACCAGGCTGAGATTAGCCCTTGGCCTGGGCTTGAACAGCTGTGTCTTGCCTCCCAACCTGCTGCATCTTAGCCTATAGAGCCTACAGTTCAGAGAACTGCAAAGCTGCCCTTGATGAGACAGGAGGCAGAGGGTACAGAATGTCCTCGCCTTTTGAAGCTAATAGAAGCTGAATGTTTGGATAGGAAAGCGAGCACAAAGTCTCCATCTAAAAAAAACGTGTTGGAGCAGGACTGAAGCAAGGCAAGAGAGGGTGACAAACAGACAGACAGACAGAATGCTGACTTCAAGATGCAGCCTTTAACTCCAATTTATTGAGAAGGCTTTACAAGAAAAACAGAATAGCTGGAAGCTGAGATAGAGGACTAGGTTTCTTACCCTGACTGAAAGGCAAGGGGAGGAGGCCTTAGACACTCTGATTTCTTACACTCCGGTTCCCTTCTTTTGAACCACAAATGATATGTCTTGATTTGAGTTCTATTTTCTCCTTGTTACTCAGAGTGAGCTTCATGGTAGCAATGAATATCTAATTACCGACCCCAGAAAAGGGCCAAGGACCTGAGGGTTCAGGAGCAAATGGCTGTGGTTGGCAGGACACCATTGGTGCTGTATGATACATGCAGGTTAGAGAGGCCAGTCCTTGTGTTGTCATCCTCATGTAGTCTTCATAATGTCTCCTGACCCTCAAGCCAGACACAAGTCTGAGGAGTGTACAATAATCATCATGGCCACATGGACCATGTGAGCTCATCACCAACCTCACGAGCTAGAGCCTGCGGAAAGAGAGGGACGCTGCGGAGGATGACCGCTTGAAGTTGAAGCTTTCAGAACTGAAGATGTGATTTGACAAATTCTCGCTTCCTGCACCCAAGCTTCCCGTACCCTATCCACTCCCAGCACTGCAGGTAGAAACCAGAGAAGGAAATAGGATACCACTGGGAAGTGTGGTCTGTGTTCTAACAGAAAGGGAAGATGTATTGGACTCAGCCTCTTTTCCTCTAAGTCTCCCAAAGGTGCAGCCTCAAAGAGTTGACTCTTAACACAGAGGGTGATTCTGAATGTGAAGTGGACACGGTTTAAAGAGAAAACGAAACGCAGCACTTTTTGCTCAGGTGCAAGTCACCAAACATTAGTTAGGCTGCAATCAGCTATGACGTAATTTTGCTTCCCTCCTTCTTGTCATTGCTCTGGTGTTTGTCTCCTTAGAAATAAGAAAACTTGGCTGGAGAGATGGCTCAGTGGTTAAGAGCTCTGTCTGCTCTTCCAGAGGTCATGAGTTCAATTCCCAGCAACTATATGGTGGCTCACAACCATCTATAATGTGATCTGATGTCCTCCTCTGCCTGCAGATGTACATGCACACAGAGCACTGTATACATAATAAATAACTAAATAAATAACTAAATAACTAAATAAATAAATCTTAAAAAAAAAAAAAAGAAATAAGAAAACTTAACAAACTCCCCTGTTTCCCTGGAAGCAATAGGCAATGGCAAACTCTTACAAGTTTTGATTATCCTCTGAGAGGCAGAGGCCAAGCTGACAGTACCAGGCACTCTGGACTGGGTTTACCATTCTTACCTACCTCTCCCTCTTCATTATTTCCCATAGAATGAGAGAAACCCACACGTCACCATGGAAGAGGCAATGGTTGCCCCAGGGAACTTGACTTCTTGAAAGCCATTAGATAGACTGTTGGTCTCTTGCTTGGCTCTGGTGCTTCTCTGCTGGTAGCCAGACCACTGAATACGGACCCTGGATTCCCAAACACTGGGCTAAGTTACCAGTGGACAATGCTTTCAGGAGAAGGCCAGCACGTCTGAGTAGTTCTGGAGTCAGTGTCTGTGTTTCTGTGGGATATGGGTCCCTGATGCCTTGCACAGACTCAGGGATAGCAGGAAAAGTGTGACCCTGGCTAGCATGGGATCCTGGGGATCAGTTAGTCTGAGGCCAGCCTTGCTAGTTTAATGCAAGTTCTCGAAGAAAAAAGAAAGAAAGAAAAGAAACCAAAATGAGACGATAGATAGACAGACAGACAGACAGACAGACAGATAGACAGACAGAGTACATTTAATGCCTTCTTTCATGTCTTTTCACTGTTTCTAAACTTCCTTCTTACATCACAATTCTTTTTCCTTTGAAAGTGAGAGAGGCCCTTTTCTTTTTTTTTTTTTCTTTTCTTTTTTTTTTTTTTTTTTTTTTGCATTGACTATTTTTTTTTAATTTTTTAAATTTTTATTAATTTATTCTTGTTACATCTCTATGGTTATCCCATCCCTTGTATCCTCCCATTCTCCCCTCCCTCCCATTTTCCCCTTATTCCCCTCCCCTATGACTGTTCCTCAGAGGGATTACCTCCCTCTGTATATGCTCATAGGGTATCAAGTCTCTTCTCAGTGACCTGCTGTCCTTCCTCTGAGTGCCACTAGGTCTCCCCCGCCAGGGGACATAGTCAAATGTGAGGCACCAGAGTACATGAGAAAGTCAAATCCCTCTCTCCACTCAAGTGTGGAGACTGTCCTGTCCATGGGCTAGATCAGGGTAGGGGTTTAAATTTTACTGCCTGTATTGTCCTTGGCTAGGGCCTTAGTTTGAGCGGGACCCCTTGACCCAAATCTGCCTATCATAATGTTCTACTTGTAGGTTTCTAGAACCCACTGGATCCTTCTACATTGCTATTCTCCCATTGTTCTCTCATTTAGAGTCCCAATAGGATGTCCTCCCCTCTGTCCCAGTTTCCTGGTAAGGGAAGGCTTTCGTGGGACATGCCCATTGGGCTAGTATGCAGATATAAGTGAGTATATACCATTTGAGTCTTTCTGCTTCTGGGTTAACTCACTCATTATGATCATCTCTAGCTCAATCCATTTGTCCACAAATTTCGGGAATTCCTTGTTTTTAATAGCTGAGTAGTATTCCATAGTGTATATGTACCACAGTTTCTTTATCCATTCTTCTACTGAGGGACATTTAGGCTGTTTCCATGATCTGGCTATTATGAATAAGGCTGCTATGAACATGGTTGAGCAAATTTTCTTGTTGTGTGCTGGTGCGTCTTCTGGGTATATTCCAAGGAGTGGAATAGCTGGGTCTTAAGGAAGCCCTATTCCCAGTTTTCTGAGATAGCACCAGATGGATTTCCAAAGAGAGAGGCCCTTTTCATCTGGAGCTTCTGTGGTCCTAGTTCCTGACAGAGGGCCAGAACCAGAAACCCAACCTACGTTCTTTCAAGTAGTTGTAGAAAATTTATTCTTCTTAAACTTCAGGATAAAGTTTTCAATCCTGCATAGAGTATTTTCTTAAGAAAAAACACAATATATTTGTCCTCAAATTTTATTCTACTTTATTGCAACTGATAATGAGTTTCAAATTTAGACCCACCCCCAATTCCCTGAGAAGCTTCCTTTATTGTAACTGTGTTACAATGACTCTAAGGCAGATTTTTAACCTTCCCAATGTTGCAACCCTTTAATAGAGTTTCTTATTTTGTGGTGACTCCCCAACCATAAATTAATTTGTTACTTCATAACTCTAGTTTTGCTACCGTTATGAGTTGCAATGTAAATATCTGGTATGCGTCATATCTGATATGAAAGAGCTTGACCCTCAAAGGGGTCTCAACCTACAGATTGAGAACCTCTGCCCTAAGGGGCTCCCCGGTGCCCCCATGTCCCACACAACTTGGTTCTGTGATGGGGAATCCTCGTTTCCTTAGATAAGCTGCTCTGTTACAACACTAGCTTAGGCGTCTGTTGGATTCTTTGCTACGCATCCCTTCCAGTCCTCCTCATCTGTTTGGCTAAGGTTGGTGGATTCCGATGAGGGTAGCTTAAGGAGCTGATTTCTGAGAACTAAATATTGCATTTCGTAGCCTATTTAACTCCTTTTATCTTCTGAATACTGACATTTAGGGAAGTCCCTAGGTTTTTGGCTACTAGCTCCTCAATCTGCCATCTCTTATCCCTAGATTTTGCTGAAAATCTCATTTCCCCTAAGAGAAAGGAATCATTTTGCTTTTGCTGAAGTGCTAAATAGCCATCGTGAGCAGAAATAATTGCGGGAAGGCTCAAGTATGACAACAGCCTGATCGTGCGTCAGCTGGACAGGGAAGGGCGAAGTGCTCTGGCGGTCTGTCCAAGAGTTCATAGTAACGGTGTAAATTTACCATCTACAGCGAAGCCTTAGACTACTTACACTGCTTTATATTACTTTAGCAGACATAGTAACCAACTTAGTGAGCTGGTGTTTATTATTAGATCCAGCCCACAGGTTCAGTCACTGAAGGTAAAGATAGTAAATGTGGCCGGGCCTCTTTTTTAATCCCTCAAGAACCTGGTTTCCATTCATTGAGCCAGGGGGATGGGTGACAGGACAGAGGTGTTCAAACCTCTGTGATCACACACAGGCTGAAATGCACATAGAGAAAGTTGAGTCTCTTCCCATGTTCCTTTTCACAAAAAACCACAGACTTTCAATTGGACACAAGATATTCACAACATTGGATTTCCCTGCAATTCTTGTCAAATTTGGTCAAAGAATTAATTGGAATGTTGTCATCAGCATCACCTTATGTCCCAGCCAGAAGTTTTCTTGGGGCTCTTTCATGTAACCATTAGAATTTAGAGTTCAGTGATGTCACAGAGTCACCAAAGAAAAGGAACGTTACTTGGTCCTGAGTCATCATTGAACAAATTCCTCATGGTAGCCCATGACCGCCACGACTGTCAGGGCCTTAGGCATGGCCTGGACCAGAAGATGGTGAAAGCACAGATGCTGAACAACTTCTCTGGAGGATAAGGAAGACTTGTCAGGAGGAACGTGAGATCAGGACCGCTGGCTGAAGCATAGAGCCACCCTGAGTTTTATCAGAAGTTTAGTACCCGGACCTCAAATCACCCCTAGGTAATTATCCCTGCTGGAGGGAGCCTTCAGTGGTGTGGGACCTGATCTGGTGACCGAGGAAAATAAGCACCAGAGATGCTGTCCAGACACAGTAGCCAAAGAAGAAGAAAAGGAGACACATGATTCGATCTCTGGATAGATGGGCCCCTCTGAGAAAAATCTATATTTTTCCTCAGCCAGTGAAGCTAATTGAAGCAACTTTGCTTTCCTTTTTACAGCAACCCTGGCTTCAGATGCTAAGCGATGTAAGGTCCATCGGATGAGATTTCCTATCCCACCGGCCTCGTGTCTTTTCTCCCAGAGACTGCCCTTCAAGACAAACAGAAGGGAACTTCTGCATCATGTAGAAATCCAAGCATTCCCATTGTTATATTTTAATAAAATTTGTCCTCTGAAGGAGAGACATGGAATGCAGACTGGCAAGGAGTTCATTATTATTATTATTATTATTATTATTATTATTATTATTATTATCATTATATTATTTTATATCCTTTCTAAAAATTTTTTAAAGAGATGGCTCAGCCATTAAAGGCTAGGCTCACAACCATAAATATTATTATTATTTTATTCAGTAGTGACAATAGGTAGAATGCTGGTCCTAGAGCAGCGGTTCCTAAGCTTTGGGCAACACAAAGGCATGGCAACACTCCATGGCGACGGATTTCATTCAGTCTGACCTTTTATGGTTTCTGCTTCAGCCCAGTCAGCTGTGTCATTGCCACTGGGGCAGCAGCTGTATTTTCTAGTGTATAGCCATATCAGAGCCCCCTTCCAAGGGAGTTGACAAGTTCATGAATGCAACGTTTTAGCAAACTTTAATGTCATACTCATACCTAGAAGTGACCGTTAAATTAGCTCCGTTATATGTAAAACATCTTTCTGTAAGATTGTCAGCACGGCACTCAGAAGCCCAAGGAAGGACTGTGTTATTTAGCATGTTATTCATTTCCTACTCAGTTTAGGACCCACGGAAGACTGAGATACTCTGAGGCTCACTAAAATAAAGGGTGGTTCTTAGCTGTGGTGAACAAGAGGCCAGAAGACCCCAAATCTAGGTCTGACTCGAGCCCTTGGTGATTATGATCTTTCTAATGTGTGGAGGGCTCTGGCTGCGTCCTTGTGAAGACATGCCTTCTCTACTGGTTATAAGACAACAGGAGAGCTAGTATAACGCATCTATAAATGACAGAGCAGTGCAGTTCTTAGAATGCTGTCCGGTCTAGACTGGGGGAAGAGGAATTTCACTTGAGGCAGGAGAGATGTAATCTCAGGAACAGCAGAGCTCAGACTCAGGAGGACTGCTGCGAGCCAGGAAGAAATCTCACTTTTAGTGTTCTTTGACGTGAGAGTGATGCTCATGCCCTAGGGTTACAGCTGAAGACTGGGATCCAGGCTTCTGCCTTCCTTGACCAGTCCTCCAAGTCAGTTAAGGTCCCCATTCCATTCGCTAGGCTTCCCTCTAGAATCAAGGAGCACCACCCTTTAGAGTAGTTCATAAGCTACCCTTCTCCACCTTCATCACCAGCTTAAGTTCTCTGTGATCCGTCTTTGCCCCACCTGACCTGTATGAGAGAGAGAGAGAGAGAGAGAGAGAGAGGCAGGCAGGCAGGCAGGCAGACAGAGACACAGAGACACAGATACAGACAGACAGACAGACGTGTGTTTGTGTGTGTGTGTGTGTGTGTGTAAGCTGGAGATAGATGTTGGGTATCTTCTTTGATTGCTTTCTACTGTCTGAGTGAGGATCTTTCATGGAACCTGGAGCTCATCAGATTAGGCAAGACTGTCTAGCTAGTGAGTTCCAGGGACCCTCCCCTCCCTGCCTCCCCAGGACCATGATTACAAGGCATGCTAGGCTTTTCACATGGGTTCTAGAGATGTGAACTCAAATCCTTGTACTTGCCTGGTGAGCACTTTTCCAACTAAACCATCTCCCCAGTCTCAAATTCGTTCTCTGGTGCTCTTTCATTCTGTCATATAGTCTCCTGACCTCTTCATATACTCCAGAGAGCACTATGTCTATGTCGCATGGGCATCCTGTTCCTCCAGGCAGCTGAAGGACTTGAACTGCCAAATGCCACCTTCTCACCAAGACTCCTCTGTTTATAATTATGCACCGGCCCTTCCTACTTCTTGGGTCTTGGCTTGTTGCAGCCTGTAGCACTGTTTTGTTTTTGTTTTTTTTTTTACCTTGTGTTGTTTGCCTTTACAGAGTAAGGCTTTTAGCCTGCTCTCATTGTGCTGACTCCTTGCACCTAAAATAGTGCTTGGCACGAGCGACAGTCACATGTCCCAGGCTGTGGAGCAGCAGTGGGGCTCATTCTGATGCTGCAGTGTTCTAGCACACTTCCAGCTCAGTTTCCTTTCCTTTCATACCCCACAGCAGAGGTGTCCTCTGATGGACTGGATCACTTATGTAACAGGATACGTTCAGCATCTTAAGAGTGTTTGCAGATAGTAAATCTTAATGTGTTTGTCTCCATGGACCAAGACAGGCAGATAATAAATCAACAGATGGACAAAAGGACTATAAATAACACAGTGGGAAGGCTGAAGCCTTCTAAGCAAGGGTTGGGAGAAAGCCACACCAGTCCCTGGTGGAAAGTGGCTCTAGATAGAGAACTGCGTGCATAAAGACTCCGCCATTCTGGGAGATGCTTATGACAAAGAAATGGGGGAGGGGCGCTCGTAAGAAGCCAGTGACTGGGGAGAATAAGAAAGGTACCCAGACCTCTTGGGAAAAGTAGATGTTCTGACTAGCTCTTTAAGCCTTTCCATGTTAAGAATTCCCGGTCTCTACTGCTGATGTATGAGTGATGAGCCTGCCTTCTGCCTCACGAGGGACATGGCTATGGGTATCTGGCTTGGATATGGGTGTAGGATGCCTTTCTTGGTCAAGGAGGTGTTGGAAATGGTGGCCAGAAAGGAGACAGCACAGTCCTGAGAGGTGGCTGTTCTGAGTGGGAAGATTCTGCATGTGTGGAGACACAGCCCGACAGAGCAGCAGGATCATCAAAGGCCAGATGCTGGAACCACACAGGGCATTCCAGTCAGAGATTGGCTAAGCCATGTGATCTTGGGTGGCTAAGCTGTATGATCTTGGGTAACCCCCTCCCCTCCTGGAAAAGTTCATTTTCCTGGCTCGCAAAACACAAAATGGTAACTAATGCCACAAGATCATTGTGAGACTGACTAAATGAATGCAAGGCAGGCACTCAAAAAAAAGCGTATTTTATATAAGAATGGTTTTTCATAACAGAGAGCACTGTATGCCATCTTACAGCCACCTTCCTTCAGGAGGATGTTTCTGAGGACTGTGCAAACCCCTGCCCTGAACACCTCAAGCACAGGTTTGCATTGTGGTGCCTTACTGCAGGGACTCTCCAGGATTAAGGTGGGCCAGAGTGCTTGGTGAGATCTGCTGCTGTGTCTTGGGCTTCCTGGGGACCTTGCAAACTAAGGGCTTGAAGGAAGCTCCCAAAGAAACAATCAAAAGAAAGTTGGCTTCAGAGAAGACAAAGGCCCTGTTTTTAGCTAAACCTCATTAATCCGGCACTGGTTGGCTAAAAAGGAAGGTGCCATTTAAAAACCACTGTAGATCCTACCCCCTAGATGTTCCTTATCTTTTCTAGCTCAAAGAACAACTCAGCGCACTGGCTGCGTGTCTGGCAAACTTCAATTAATCATATCTCTTTCTTTGGAGGGGGGAACAGGGTCAGACCCGCCTGTCACAGTTTGCCAAGTCATTTTCCTTAAGTTCACTCACTTTTGAAGTTAGAATATAATTAAAAGGAAACTTTACGCCATGTGGACTTGAGAAGCCATTTCTGCTGTTCCACACTTCGGGGGACCCTGGCCCAGGAGATCAGAGCAAGTTAACTCATTAGGAAAAGCTCAGTGAACAAAGAGAGATTAGGGAAATTGGTCACTGCCTCACAGGGTGTGGGGACATGCTGTTATTTTAGAGAGAAGTTTCAAAGTCAAAGAAATTTAAAGACAAAAGTCCGACTTGCTTGACTTTACAAACTCATACTAACACAAAAACAAACCCTGCAAACTTGAGTTTCCCTACTTCGCTGTTATTTAGGCTTCAGGTCTGTGTCTGTGTCTCCTTTGCTCTGCCTCTCTGCAGTAGGTGTTCTCCGAGGTCCGAAGACACCGCCATGCTCCGGTTTTCCTCCCTGCCTTTGCCTCCTTCACTTCCCACACCTGGGACCCTCCTGTTAGACAGCTCTTTGAGGGGAGCCTGCCTGGCACACCACAGTCTCGCACGTAGCTTTCCTGGAGCCTTCTCTCAACTTTAGAAAACAAACAGAAAGTCAAGACAGCCCGGGTCTGGTGACTTGTGAGCATTGGTGCTTGGCACTACATTTTTTAGGACCTCAGCAGTGGAGTTTATCTTACTGGCTTAGTAGACCCCTTGGCTTAGGGTCCATATCCATTACCTTACTGCAATAACTGGCGGCTTCCACTGAGTGGAAAACACCGTCTTTTTTCATAGCAAGAAATTGTTGAATTCAGATGGCAACATAAATGACATTTAAAGACCCTTTTTGGGTAGAACACACCCAACAATGTTAGCATGACTGCTTCAGAGCAGCTAGAACACGGATTCTGAAAGTCTGTAAGGAGCTCCCACCAACCTTTAAGTGTCTCTTGGTTGGAAGTCCCACATACTTGCTTAATTCTTATTCTTGGGTCTGCTCTCCCTGGGGACCACATGGATTCATCCTCACTTCCCTCTAGCAACAGTGTCCAAGTGCAGTTCGAACAAATAGACACGAGTGTCTGGACACCCTCCTTTCACAGAGGACTGTGGTGGCACATTTCTAATGAATGGCCATTTATTCTGGCTTCATGCTTCCAAGTCCAGGACATTTATTTCATTCTGTGCCCTCCCAGGAGCAAGCATTAGGCCTATGGAAGGTCCGTCTTATTCAGCTTAATTAATTTTTTAAATTTAATAATTTAATTAATAATTAAATTAAAATTTAATTATTTAAATCTGGAGCTGCTGCTATAGGGTCATCTGGGTTCAGATTTGTCCTGACTCTGATGAATGCGTCCCACTCTGTGTTCTCTACAGCTTGGCTTGACTCTACGGTACAGGCACAGTTCTCTCAGATTCTCCTGAGCTGCATGAGTTCTTTCAAATCCACCGAATTCTACTTTCTTAATAGACATCCCCGACTCCTATGGAGAAGACAGCCATAGCTCTCCTCTTTCCAGACATCTTCCTCAACACCATTAGATCACGGAGATGTTGATATTACTCTCTAAATTTCCCCATTTTTCCAACCTCCTTAGGTGGAAGATCCCTTAGCCCCAAAGCCAGAGAAATAAACAACTTACTTGGTTCAACGGTCACTTGGGTTCCTCGTCCAAAGACGAGCTTGTCGGTAGCACAGCTGCTGAGGCCATTCCAAAAACCTCGCCCATGCCTGGCCGGCCGTCTTCCCCCTTCCATGGCCTCATGGCTGGAGGGCTTCCATGCTTCTGTACCTTAAAGATGGCACGAGTTACTCACCGGGCTGCCTCATCATGACTTTACCACGTCTGTAAGGACGGTTTGCTTACAGGGTGAGCTCGAGCAGCATACGGGAACGGCATCTGCGGTGGCAAACCTTTCCGGCATAGTAGACATAGGAAGTTCTCTTAGCAGAGCTTTCTGCTGTTTTGGACTTAGATGCACATGTAACTCCTGATCTTGGGAAGCCAGCGCTGTCAGGTCTCGGATTCACTGCTCCTCCAGAGTTAAGGCTTCTATACTTGTCAAGTGGCTTTAAGGTCAACATACAGCACAACAAGGGAGAGGAAGAAGGTGGAATAAAGTGCTGTTTGGCTCCAGATAGAAGACTTCAAAATGGCTAACTGTGGTTAGCGAATGGCTCACAAGCAAATCAGCCTCCTCTCAAGCCCACCGTCCCAGACTGCAAAATGCAAGAACTCAGGCAAATTTCTCTAGGGATCCTGACCCCACAAATTCCACACAGATTGGCTCATTTATCTCCTTAAGTGTTGTAGAACACCTTTGTTTTCCTCATACACCATGTAAGTAAATGGCGAAATGACATTTTTACCCAGGAAACAGACGTGCGACAGAGGCCGGCAAGTTGGGGTCATCTCTTGTCCAGTCACCTTCCTGCCATTTCTCCGGGCTTCCAAACAAGGAAGGTGGGCCGCCTCTGTTGTGCTTGTCCCCCATGGCACCTGACTCAGGTCAGACAATTTGCAGGGAGATGATTCTTCACCCCTCGAGTTTTTGTACAGGTTCCTATGGGGTTTGAAACACCGTGCTCGTATCCCGCCAATCACGGTGTTTCAGAGCTTTACAAAAACCTTCCCTGGCCTTTGCGTCAAGTGTCTTTGAGAACCCCCAACCAGATGTTTTCTGCAAGTCAAGCCACAGCAAGATCAAAGGGTTTGGCAGTTAGTTCAGGCCAGACTTGCCTGGGTACTACTGTCTAATGCTTGCTACCCTGCTGCTTCCATCTGCTCTAGGGTCAGAGTGGACTTTTAGAAATTGTCATGTCCACTCTTCCCATAGATTTTGGTGAGTCTTCTCTCAGACAGTTTCCCACAGAGGACTGTGTTAGAGATCTGAAAGTCTCCGGTGCATTCTTACACGCTGTGGGTTAGGCAGAAAATGTTTGTGGTCAATATAATTTTTCCTCTCTCCTACTAAGCCTCAGAACTCCCTCTGCCTGCCTTGATTTTTCACTTGAATAGAGTTATACAGTCTGCAAAAGGCTTTCAAGTGAATTTAAATTTTTCATCCTCTCCATTGACCTCCCAGCTGCTTAATTCGGAGCCAGCAGCCCATATGGTGCTTTCTGTGAGTTAGAGACGACAGCCTGCTGGGCTTGCAGAGGCGGCAGCATGGGCACCAGCTTGGTAAACAGAACTCTCTTTTGTGAGCTTTATAAAAGGTGTTCATGGCTCCAGCTGATGCGACCCTGTACTAGAGCCTCACAACACTCTGGCTACTTCTTTTGGTCCAGCAACCTTGGTCAGGGCACTAGCCGACCAGGTAGAGGCAGTAACTCTTCCTAAATGCAACAGGTACGTCTTAGGTGATACAGCAGGTTCATCTAAAGTGACTTGGTTAAATGCTGTGTGTTAATGAGAGTGTATGGGTTTTTATCCTCGCTGTTCATCAAAAGGGATGAGGATTGAAGAAAGCATTGACATTCACTTCCTGGGTCTTAGAGGAGCCCATGGCTTCATGGAGGAGCTGTTATTTCACTTGTGATCTTTCAGGTGACTCCTTGCCACCCAGATGTGATGACCACGTGCAGAGGCCCAGAGGAGCCTTGTATCCCAGATCCCTGACAAGGCTCCTGTTGGATGTTGGTCTTTGAAATGTCCAGAGGTGGGTGGTCACTGTGCTGAAGAACGAATCAAACTCCCGATTAACTTATACGTCACTCACAGACTTTCCCCCTAACACTGGTCTGCAAAACTTGCCAAGAAGCAGCCACGAGAAACTGTTCTGAGTGTGACTATTGCAGGAGAGGAAAGGCTGGGAAGCCTTGCGAGGATGCAGGGGTTTTTACAGTTCCCAGCTCTTCCTTCCCTCCTGTCACGGATGGACTTATCCAGATTCGAGGCCACATGATGAGCTTTAGGCGTGATGTACCTCCCTACTGTTGATACTGGTACTTCGGATGCAAATGTCAGAGCTTCATTTCCAAGCAGGAACTTCTTGTCATGGATTTCTACCAGTGTTCTTGAACTCCCTATGATGTTAGAAATGTGTTTTCGGGGTCATCGCTATTTCTGCCTAGGTCCTTTTATATCATGTGGAATAGAGGTGAACGCAGCCCACATCTTGAAGCCAAATCCAGTTGGCCTGCTGCAAAAAGCAAGATATTAAACAACTGAAATTTTAGAAGCTATTTGTTTCCAGAATACAGTCACAACAGCAGTAGCTGACCGTGACAGAAGGAAAGTAAAGGACATCTATCCCCAAGCCAAGGCCCCACACTGAGCTCTAAGGCCCAGGAAGCAGGCCATTCGGATACTGTGGAAGAAAAGCGGCTGAGCCTGATCTCAGCTACCAGCCTTGCGGGAACAGAAGACTGCCGCTGCAGTTTCAAACAACAGCCTATCTGAGAAATCAGGCAGCTTTCCCCTCCTGCCCCTAAGCAAAGCTCCTTTCCCTAGCCCTACCTCACCCTTGTCTAAAGCAGCAGCCGGCTTTCTCTAGAGCTCTGGTCACTGTGTTTCTGGCTCTGGCGTCCTAATCATAGTGAGCTCTCTGGCGTTAACTAGAGCTGTTCTAGTTCTTTGGGGGCTTTCTAAACTCTCGTTCTTTATTTCTTCCTACAGATTTAATTCTTCCGTATAAATCTCTACACATTGGCCAACACCCAAGATGGGCCTCCCAGGCGTTACAGCCTCATTGGTCCCCCTCTTTTGCAGGGCTCCACTTTCTCACTTTCCCTTCCTTCAGAGAGTCACTCCACCCTCAAAGCGAAGGCTGAATGGCACCAGCCAATATGCCACCTGGGGACCTCACCCTATCTGGGAGGTCACTCTTTCGAGCTCCCCCATTGCCATGTGAACGGAGTAAGAGATTTGTCTTAACTCTTGTTAAGAGGAGTTGCAAGCTCCCTGTCTTGGCCTCTAAGCAGATCTCCAGCACCCAGAAGGCCATCTTGGCCAATTCTAGAGAGACACTCACCACAGGCCACTTTCCTGCTCAGCACGCGCGTGGGTAAGGGCTCAGTTGATTCCCAGTGGTACCCTAGGATTTCCCCTGTTTCAGGCCCCAGGAGTCTTTTGTTGTTCTCTATGATTCCTTGGGAACCCTCTTCTAGTGAAACTTCCATCTCTGGGGCACACGGGCTAGCCCTGGCCCGTTTTAGACCTATTAACGCTGGGGGGTGGGGTAGCCCCTCTATTTCCAAAGACTGTCCTTTGGCTTGTCCTCTAAAATGTTTCAAACAGCCTTCAAGTCAGATCTTGTGCTGGCTCCAGTCAGTCCCTCGTCAACCCAAACCTTTGGTTTGAATTTGGCGTGCTTGAACCCTTCATCTTTGAGATGCCAACAACCCCCCCTCTGGTGATGCAGGAAATAGAGGTGCCTTGTCTCATAAGATTCCGTTTTTCTTCAAGGGTATATAGTAGTTAACAGTTAATGGAGAGAATTTCTTTTAAATTTTTTTAAATTTTAATTTTTTTTAGTAGTATAGCTGCCTATAAATTGCTAGTGGTACTCTAAGTAACTCTCCTCGACCCTCCTGTATCACCTTCTATACTCACAAGCTGCATTGGCATGGAATGGTATCTTTGGTACCCTGTCTAGGGTGAATCAGAACTTATCTCCACAGGGAAATTTTACACAGCATATTTGTGAATGCAGAGTCTTAATTGGTTCTGACCAGCCCCTATAGACTGAGGCAGAATTCTTAAAGAGGTATGTATATTTTCAAAACAATATCACATTTAGCCTTTTCATTTGTTTAAGTTGGCTGTAGATTTATTGACCAATTAAAAAAAGACATCCTATTAAAAGTTTTTGAGTATGTCGAAAGAGAATAGTGGAGTATCATAGACTTGTCGCCCAGCCTTGACAGTTGTCAACACTTGCTATATTTCCTATTTATTTTGTTCAAAAATTAGAAAACATATCACAAGTGTGACAGCTCATTACTGCATACTTCAATGTACATTAACTTTTTTTAATGTGGCTTTTTGAGGCACAGTTTTGTTCTGTAGCACAGACTGACCTGGAATTTACTAGGGAGCCTGTGCTGGTTTCAAACTGGCAGCAGTCTGGGTAGCTTGGCCTCTTCAATCTGGGGCTGCAGGTGGAGCCTTCATGATGGGTTTTATTATACACTAACCAGGAAGAACATTGTCTACACAACCACAATCTCATTCCCATCTACCAAAGTCTATAGTAATTTCCTCAAATCACTTAATAACATCTCTGTAGTTAAACTTGTTTATTTTCCCCAGTTTTGTTTTGTTTTGTTTTTTTTTACAGATTAAAATAATGAAGATCTGTTTAGGGCAGTATTACAGGTCATTTGGTCAACATGGTTATGGTTTCTAAGTCCATTTTACCCTTTTAGTCCTGTGATAGTTCCTACCACTATTTTCCCTTCATTGTGCCTTCTCCCCACTCCTTTCTGACATAATTGATTATAGATTGGAGTAGGTGGGCTCGCTAGTCTATGCAATGTCTCACCATATCAGTCCATTCTCCTTTACTGCAATGAAGTACCCAAGCCTGAGTACTTTATAAAGCAGAGAGGTTTATTTGCTCACTGCTTTGACATCAGGAAGCTCAAGTGGCAGGACGCGTTGACTCTATGGGTTCCTTGTGTCATGAGACAGTGAACAGCATCAAAGAGCATCAATACTAGGCCAGGTTAGAGAGACCCCCAGAGATACTAGCCTTGCTCTTTTGCAAGCTTAGTTCTCTTTCAGCTTCTAAGAGTGCTTGTTACTCTTACAGAGGACCCGGGTTTGGCTCCCAACACCCATATGAAAGTTCACAAGCACCCATAACCTCAGTTCCAGGGGAATCTAACATCCTCTTCGGGCCTTTGTGGGCAGAACCATGCATGCACACGCAGGCAAAGCACACTAAATAAATAAACAGTATGCAAGTAAATTGGGAAAAAAGGCAACAATTGACTGGGGACTGAGAGTACATCACTTCCTTCCAAAGGCAGGTCCTTCTGCAGCTCCCTTAACTTCCCACTAAGCTCCATCCACTTCCAGAAGACTCCACCCTGCTCCCCAACACCGCCATACCTTCAGGGGACACACTCAGACCAAGTTAATGGAAACCATAGCACTTGCTGTCTGGATTTGTTTAGTTGTTTCTTGTGAGGTCACGTAGCTGACTCTTCTTGCTTCCTTGTTTCTCATTAGAATGGAAGATTAGATTGGATTCAACCTTTCAGTTTCCATCAAGGAGGAAGCATGCCAAGATGGATACGGAGGCTCGGCGGGGAGAACACAGATGACATGGGTAGCACAGTGACAGACAAATCTTCTGGTTTGTAAGGTTACTCATTCCCGTTCCAACCAGCAAGACTCCTGAGACCTTCAAAGGTTTTAAGCCTTCTATCTCAGCATTCCATGTTTTCTGGCATGGTTTTTCTGGGTGAGGCAGAAAGTTCATCGCATTTTTGTCATTCTATAACTGTGAATGTCTACAGTCTGCTATCGAAAAGAAATGATAGACCATTACTCCATTCAAAAGTTAATATCTATGAGTTTGCACTTCCATCAAATAGGCAATCTATTTCTGTATGAAAAAAACAATAATTTCATTAAAATCTCTATGACTGTGAATTGCTCATATTCTCAGACAACAGGCCTCTTTGATTTTATTTTGATTGAATTGCTGTTTCTATTACTGGACCTATACACCCAGTTATTTCCAACAGTACAGAAAGGAGCCCTTGTGTGTGGATTTTGCTTTCCTAGATTGAAAAGGAGGAATCCGATATGGCATGCAAACTGGAGACTGATCCCATGATGAGCAGATTCGTTTTTGTGCCTCTGGACCAGCTCATGTGGGATCAAGAAAAGAATGGGACAGAATAGAGGCCAAGACCGGGAAACTCGTACATCGCGGCGTTAGCATTGCTTTGTCTCCAAAGTGAAGAGGAATCTTGCTTAGTTCCCAGCAACCATCTCACCCAAACCCGAGTTCACGTGGGTGGAGAGGAATTATGCAGTGCAGGAACTTGTGGCAGATTAGCAGGAGGGGGAGATTATTTCCCTCTGAAATTCCCGGTGATGTTGGGCCATGCTGTCTACAAGGACCAACCAAGGTTCATATTCAAAAGCTCTTCTGGCTGTCTTAACATTTGCTTCTCTTCCATCATATGTTTCCTTATTTCTCCGTGACTCAGGTTTTCCCTAGGCAGAGTCTACAGTCTTTGTCCCACAGGCTGTTGGTTCTGTTCTGTGCAGTCTTCTTGCTCCATTGTCACGTCATCTGGCCATTTTCTCATCAGTAATGGGGCACATGACCTGCTAGGATTTGGGAGCTCAGTACGAGAGCTCCCCACCCCAACCCCTAACCCCACCCCCAACCCCAAGATTAACATCCAGTTGCAGCTTTTGAAAATGCATCGCTGTAAAAATCTGGTGTTCAGCAAACACGTCAAGCTCTAGTATAGAAGTAATTTCACAGCTGCTTTTCTGAACAATTGCTTTGTTATGCACGAGGCTTGAGCTCGTGGGAAGAAGGAATTATGTGAATTATGCAGATTTGGATTCAGCCTTTTGGTTTCTTGCATCCACCTCGTGGCCTAGTCTGCTGATGGTGCTTAGTCACTGTCAGTCCATAAATATTGAGGAGTGTGCTTGGGATTTTTAATCACTGAAGACGGTGATACTCTTTCCTATTCCGGAGTTATTGCAATGACAATACAGACTAAACGTCTAAGGGAGAGAGTCAGGGCAAAGGGGCAATAACGCTCACAACTATTTCCCCACAGCATTCCTCACTCTGCAGTGCGGAGGCATACACGGGGAACCCCAGCTGAGTGTTTCTGAACAGAGGTTTAATAAGTTTCAATCTTCGTGATAAGTAGTCCAGCACAGTGAAACACAGAAGTACAAAAACACCCTTTATTCTTTTCCTTGGCATTTTGCCCTCTCCACCCTCTGCCGCCCATATTGCGTCAGTGTCTTGCACTAAAGCAGTTGTGGTTTAGTGTCTTAAACCTCAGGTGCACAAAATTGCCACAATTGTTAAGTACTAAAAATGTAGAAAAAGCAGATGGATAGTGGAAAAAGGAGCAAAGTCATCCACTTCTTATCATCAAACTTGGAAAAATATTTTAACCCACTAGCAATGAAAATACAAATAAGTCATTGACCAACCATTGCTTTGGACAAGATGATGCCTTTAAGTGCTGGGAGGAAAGATGTTGGCAACAACATAAACTGTTTTTTTTTTTTTTTATTGGAAGCCAATTACCAAACTTCAAAGGAGTTGTTTGTATTTGATTCCCGCAAAGGCCACAGAGCCAACAGCACTATGCATATTCTCAAGTTTTGTTCCTTCAACAGTAAAATAGAGTTGAGTACAGACATCCCAACTTAGGATGATCTCACAATTGGTGCCCATTCTTGGATGCTCATGGCTGCCAGCTGATGGATCTAGTAAAAAAAAAAAAAGACACTAAAGTGGTTTAGCAAAAACATAGTAATTATTCAGTGTTTGATATTGCTTAAGTAAGTCTTTTAAAAATCTTCAATTGTGGTGAGCAGGAATATTTGCTTATAAGATACAAATAAAAACAACAATTTTAATGTTATGGAAATAGTTGTAGCAATAGGTATTGTTGTTGAAACTTTCTTCATCAACAAGGGAGAAAAATTATCCCATTTTCAGGAAAATAAGTAGAACTGGAGACATTTACGCCAAGCAAAGGAAGACATCTGTCACTTATTTTTTCTCTCTTATGTGGAATTTTGATATAAAAATAGACAATGAGAAAGGGATGAAGATGTGGCTTCCTGTTCAACAGTGTAACACACTGCTTTTGCAGAGGACCTTAGTTCAGTTCCCAGCACCCATCTCACCACCACCTGATGCCCTCTTCTGGCCTCTGAGGGCACCTGCACTTACATGTTCATACCCCTTCCCACACATGTAGTTAAAAAGAAATGACATGAAAACAGAAGGGGGACTATTTGGGGAGAGGAAGGGGACAAGTGAGAGAGGCAGAGGGACAGGAGAAGTGAGTTATGAAGAATTCTAGGAGGAAAAGTGCTCAGTCATTGAGTTGAACTTTCAACTAAGTGTGAGTGACAGTCCCTGTGTGGCCATACGGATCCCCTAGATAAGGGTGCGTGCTGCACAGCTGGACTATTTACAGACTATTCCTCTTGCAGGCACCTGCCCACTTTTACCCTTTGACCCCAACTCTGCTCTCTGTGTCATTGCTCTTCTCTTTGGCCAGGTCAATGCTGTCTTTGGCGGGGCACTCAAGCTGGCCTTTTCCTGGACACAGGAAGAGAAGGGCCACCCTCCATTTCTTCACACAGAGACTCCAAAGACAGCACAACCTTCTGTCTTTCATTTTGGACAGTATTTCTCAAGCTTTGAAAATGTTGCCACAGTTGCTTATAATCTTGTTAAAAATATCATACTTTCTTAAGACCTTTCTTTATTAAAAGAAGTATTTACTTGCTTATTTTTATGTGTATGAGTTTGCCTACATGTATGTATGCATACCACATGTATGCAGTGTCTGCTGAGGCCAGAAGAAGGCATCAGAGTATCTGGAACTGGAGTTACAGATAGTTCTAAATTGCCATTTGGGTTCTGGCAATTGAACCCAAGTCCTTTGCAAGAGCAACAAGTGTTCTTAACCACTGAGCCATCTTTCTACTTACCTACCTTCTTGAGGTTGGCTTTTTTTTTTTTTTTTTTTTTTGACAGTGACAGCATCTTTTATTTGTATCAGTTGGTAAGTTCTCAGTCTTTCTCTGTCTGCTTGTCTGTCCGTCTCTCTCTCTGTGTATACATGTTTGGATGGGTGCACATGTGTGCATGTAGAGGCTAGAAGGCAACTTTAACTGTTGCTCCTCACCTGTTGGCTTTTAATGAGAATAAATTGAAAACACATGAGGGATGTAGTGAAGAGGAGGAGTGTACAAGAAAAAAAAAAAGCATACTTAAAAAAAGAGCTACAGATGACCTGCTTTAAGGCTCACAGGCACCAGCCACTGCCAGCTTCTCTTACCCAGTGCTAAGCCTTTAGATTGTTTATACCACTTGAGCATACCACTCCATCACAGCTACTCTCTCCTTCTCCTCTCTCTTTCTTCCCTGTCTTCCTTGGAGAGCAGTAGCACCCTTGGAAACACACACACACCCCCACACAAGAAAATATACATTGTAATACGGACCTTGACATTTTCTGGGGAGGCCAGATTAATGTTAATTCAAATGATAAACACTCTGGATCACAACATTTCCTGGCATCCGTATCTTTGTTTCTCCCTTTGTTTTTTTGTCCCTTTCCTCCTTATATCTTTCATTTTTACCAAGTAAAAGGTGCATAACAAGGATATTATTTTTGAGGGGGAGGAAACTATTTCTTAAAAGGCATACTTACTGACAGCCAGGGTACAGTTCCTTATGGACAAGTGAAAATCAAGGACACTTTCACAAGACCTGGCACAGGCAGCTAATATTACTCTGATCATCAGCATCCTCATCTTTATTTTCCTGTGTACAGGGAGACAAAGTCCAGCTGCTTGTGGCTTTGAGTGTCCATCTAGTGTATGGCCACTATATGGGACTCAAAAAGAGAGGGGGCAAGGTCAGTGACATAGGAGCATTATGCCAGTGTAGATCTGTAGATTTCCAAGCAGGACAAGTAAAATCATAGAACCTCCTTTCCAGTAATTTCCTCACTTCTGCCTAAGCCTTCTTAAGTCTATGTAATATTTCAACCTTCTTAATTCCCAACAGAATGAATTAAACATCAGGAGAAATACCTCTCTCTCCGAGTAGGTATTAAATGATTGAAAGGATCATAATTATGAGAATTTCTGAGAAGCTGGTTCTCACGCCTACCTCTGTGGAAGCTTCTTGGGTAGTTGGTGGTTATAGCTCACATCTGTTGTTGATTGGCTGGATGCCAGCAGCTCTGGTTCTCTGAACTGGAAAGGAACTCAAATGTGAGGTTTTAGGGGTGCGGAGAACCACAGGGTGTGAGCATCCTGGCCCTCTGGTGTCTCATAAGGAAGCTGCATCTGCTGGAATAAGGAGCTGGGGAGAATTATCAAGTCAGCAGCTGATGTGAGCCATTCCCAGCACTCAGGCCCCATGTGTCCCACCGCTTTCCACTTGTCTTGGAACACTGGCTTTTCCAGGTCCGTTGGCCAAGCTGCAGAGTCAGGTCGGACTAATGGTGTTGGTGTGATGGCATACACAGCGCTGAACAAAGAGATCCTTCCTCCAGATATGATGGAGACCAGATGGCTTGGGGTGTGGAGGTTGAAGGCTGGTAGAATTATCCTCAGCCCTCCCGGCAAGCAATCTCGAGACAAAGTGAGAGTAGAAAAGGCTTATTTCATCTTCTCCTTACAATAGCTGGTAAGCTCTGGTCTCAAAGTATTCCCCTTCCACGTCAATCTGTACTGACAGTTGATTAGAGTGTGGAGGATAGAGTCTTAGTTTTCATCACCAACTTTTGTATATGCAGAAATATGTAGAGGAACTGCAATAAATACACCTGGCTGGAAATATAGGGCATTTAAAGACCTGCTTTATGTCACATTCTTGGAGTCTCTGTATTAGAAAGAAATGCTTTTCTTTGTGTCAGATTCACTTATCTTACACTGGTCCTGCATATTAACTCAAGCTGCTGTTGACTTGTTATTCTGGGTCATTATCGGCTAGAGCAAACCTGCTATCACTACACTGAAGGGGACACATGGTGTTAGAGAATAAAGAATAGACTAGAGACTTGGAGCTGGTTTCTACTGTCATTGAAGCTCTGTGGTCTGAGTGTCTTCCTTGAGTCCGTAGAACAGGTACAGTAAGTCTTTGCTCTGGACTTTGCAGAAACTGTACCAGTTACGATTCAGCCATGATCCTAACAGTAGAGTTAGCTCAATGGCCCAACTTTCCCTAAAGAGACATTTTAGTGATGGTAACCAGACCTGGGAATTGTTAGAAACTAGTAAATGTGTCTGAGCCAGCTCTGCCAAGGACTATAAGGTTGGTGGAGCTCAAGCCAGTGCTGTGCTGTAGACACTGAGAAGAGGACCCCAAAATGATGTGAAGTGATGTTAACTTTCAGCCTATGAGATGGAATGGGCCTGAAAAGGATCTCTCCTAAACCCCAAAGCAAGGCCCCCCGAAACCAAACCAAAACAAATAAAAAGGCCTGAAGTGAGAAGAGAGAGATTGCTTTTGTAAATGATCTGAGATGACCACTGTTGGAAGATTGGAAGGCAGAAGTGAGATGTGAAAAATGTGGAGCATCAACATCTTTGAGTAGAGTTTATTCAAGGGCATAAATTTAAAAAGCAAAGGCCAATGGATCAACACACACACACACACACACACACACACACACACACACATACACAGACAGAGAGACAGAGACAGAGAGACAGAGATATAGAGAGAGGTTTGGATCAATAATATACAGATAATATTTTACTGGTGTTCTGTCACCGCAGAAATTTCTGAAGAGATTGTAAAAGTTAACTTATAATGGAATGGCCTTACAGTGGAAATGAGAAAACAAAAGATGGTCCTGATGGGAGTTATCTTTGAAAGGGAAGTTCTGAGAAATACAAACAAGACATAACATTTGCAGAAAATGTGAGAATTCTATGCTTTAGACACGGTCGTACTTAGCATAGTTTGGAACACGAAAATGAGCACTGGAATATTAGTGAGTTCTCAGTTCCAGTGAGAAGCTGGCTCTGGATGCTTGTGAGTTCAGTCAGGAGACATGGGATAATGCATGTGGTCATTGGTTGTTTAGTGGAGCTTCAAGCTCAGTCACTGTGAAGTGTCCTGTGTTTTCAGGCCTCTACTTTGAGTACTGTGCAGGCCTGATATTACACCTATAGACTTTACTTTCTTATACACCATATGGGTATAGCACCTCATTTTGGTAATGTAGATACCTTCCAGCCCAGTTCAGACCTAATCAATATCAGTACCTCAAGTAGTTTATAAGATTGAATTTTGAGGTCAGAATATAGGAATAAACTCTTTCTGGTTTTCCTTACTACTCTCCAATAAAACCAGATAATGCTCTGTCAGGTTAATTGGCAGCCAGCTGCGTGTTACATCTTTGCAGGGATATTGCTAATGTGTTCCTTTAGAAGACCTGGGAAAGGATAAGACTAAAGGCGAAACACGCCGGAAGCTCCAGATGCTGACTTGAGCGCAGAAGGGAGAATAACAGTTAAGAAATATGAGGTATTTGGCCCCTTTCCCAGAATTGCCAGGCTAAGACCTTGGCAGAGACTCAACAGGAAACTGAACTCTATTTGCATATCCTTTTATACATGGGAGATTAAAAGCTTCAACCTTGAGTGATCACAGTTTTTGAGAATCATGACAAGGCATTAAAGAAGAGGTGGGGTGTCCCGAGGGAGGTGAGCAGGAAGCCGAGCAAAGTAGCTGTGAGGTTGGCAATGACTTTCAGCTCCCTTTGATTAATGATGAGTATATTTCATTTAGTTCTTTTAAAAAACATTCTTATTGAGTCACATAATGGGATCATCAGGGCGGGATCTAGCTCCCCCAAATCTTGGGAATCTGTCAGAGTCTACCCCGTTGTCCCATAGCTAAGTCCTCTTTCTGTGTTGTTGCCTCCACAGCTTATCAGTGAAGGAGTCTTAGAGATAATCAATTATCAACTCAATTGTACAGAGGCAGTCAGGGACTCAAAGAGCTCAACAGACTTGCCCAAAGTAGAGTAGAAAGTTCTGACTCCCACATGGGCTTTTTGCTCCCCTCAGCAGGTGGAAGTTTTCTCAGCTCTCAAGTGGCAGCCTCCCTCAGCCCTGTGATTTGGCACATTTACCCTTAACTATTATCTCCCATCGGAACATGCATTTCTCTGGCAAGACAGGGACTCACTCTCTGGCTCTCTCCCCAGTTTTCCTGGAGCAGTTCCCTGGATTCTTTAATGGAAGAATGAACATATTTATCCCTGAGATTCATTTAGGAGAACTTAGCTTTGTTGGCTGAGTAGTAGTATAGAGACTAACCTTCTGCAGACACCATGGGCAACACAAGGATGGGAGAATGCCACCCTTCAGGTTAGTAACCAATTTGATAGTTTTCAAGGACAGGAAAAGCTCCTTTCTTAAAAGGGCATATTAACTAAGACTAGGCATGGGGTAAGGATGGGGGTGGGGGTCCCTGCAGGTGCCATGGTGGGCAGAGAAACAATCCAAAAAAGGTGAGAATGAAAACTCAGTTTAGCCTGACAGGCTGGATCAAACTTCCAGAGACTAATAGTAGGTAGTTTCAGCCCAGCATATTCAAACATAATGTAATTGGGGACAAAATTTCCATGAAATAATCATTCTTATTCCAGGTTTCTAGGCAACAATCATTCCAATTCCAGGTGCACAATAAAGCTTAAGGTGTAACTACATAGAAACTCCTTCTCAAAGTGCATGGGACCACAAGGGTGGGCTCTACAGCTAAAAGGCCTAGAATCTAATGTGGTCTCTGATGGAGGTGGCATAGAGGTCATCAGACCACAAAATACACCTGATATCTCCCCTAAGGATGGGTTTATTAACTAGGAGAGGGGGAGAGGGAGGGACAAGAGAGAGGGAGATGGGGGAGGGGGGAGGGAGGATCTGAGATAAGCATTCTGGGGGAATTGGCTGAGGTCTGGTTCCACAAACAGCAAAAGGTCACCAGGCCACTGACAACACCCACTCTTGTTATGGATGGAATGCGGGCATTTGATTTTATCTCTCCATTGAGGAGACACACCTGCATGTTTAAAATTCCTGGTTTTCCTAGTCATCTGGGGCACAAAAGTCTTTGTGTCCCCAACACTGGGAGGTCCTTCATGAGAGCATTCCTTAAGCTGGGCAAGGCCAACGTTTATAAAACTTTGATCCTTTGTCTAGCTTTTATCTCTTATTTCAGATGTCTGAGCAAGTTTGCTGGAAAATGGTTATATGAAAAAAAAATTTTTTTTTTTTCTTCTGCTATCCTGGTAAACTAGAGACACAGTCACTTGCTAGAGACAAGAGGCTTAAGGACCAGTATTTGTTCAGGTGATGTACCCACCCCTCCAGTCATGGTCTGACCTTTAGAACTTCCACTATCAACAGCACAGGGAATTAATTTAGAATAGTCTTTGGGAAGGAGAGCCTTGCTAAGTCATTTTTTAAAAAAGATTTATTTATTTATTTTATGTATACATGAGTATTCCATATGCCTGTACACCTGCATGCCAGAAGAAGATACCAGATCTCATTATAGATGGTTGCAAGCCACCATGTGGTTGCTGGGAATTGAACTAGGGACTCCTGGAAGAGCAGACAGCGCTCTTAACTACTGAGCCATCTCTCCAGCCCTTGCTAAGTCGTTTTTATGAAAAATCATCAAGGCAGTCCATTTGGATTTGGAAAACGATTGTAGTTGTTGGTGGGAGCCCTATCCCCTTCCAGACCCTTTGGTGTTTTCTGGGTAGCCCCCTTCACTGTGGGATGGTAACATCGCTGAGCACCTTGGGGTGCTCATCACAAGTATTCTTTGTAGTAACCCTGAGTACTTGTTCTCCCTATTTCATGGACAAAGGATAGACTGAAGCTTGGAGACATTGAACAACCTAGTGTAAGGTCCCGGACCGAGGAAGTGAGGAATTGCGATTCTGACTATTTTTGTCACTAGTAAAACATATGTGCAAACTTATGAGCCACATTCGTAAATATGTTCATTTAAGAAAAACAAAACAATGTTCTCAGTAATATTTATATTGTGAAAAAATTAATCTCAACACATGTTACAATTTTTGTGGATGGTTGGTTATCCCACTTGTTTTAATGATTTAAGTATAATATGTCAGGCAATAGATATTAGGTTTATTGTATGAGGATGGGGGGAGAAGGAAAGGGAGGAGAGGGGTACCCCAGAGAGAAACAGAGAGACAGAGACAGAGGAAGAGAGGAAGAGAGAGGAGGAGGGAGGGGGAAGATAGGAAAGAGAGGAGTGGGAGGGAGAGGGGGAGCAGTGTGTGTGTGTGTGTGTGTGAGAGAGAGAGAGAGAGAGACAGAGAGACAGAGAGACAGAGAGAGGGAGATGAGACAGAGACAGACAGAGAGCCATGAGGAGGGTCTGTCCTTTTATATAGCCCTGAGTAGGGCCATGCCCTGTGGCAGGTAGGCAATGACATCACAGGTAGGCTGACTGAAGCAGAATCCTAACACTTAAAAAAAAAAATGTATCACTTCCTTATCTGTACTACACTAGCACTTATGAGAGGAAACTATGCTTTCTTAAGTTGTTGTGACATGAGACATCTTGTTAGGCCAACAAAGCAGCTTTCATGATTCTGCAAACACTGGAAAGCTCAGAGGTAATTATATGAGACTCAGGGAGAACCTCACGTCCCTTGTCTTGGCATGATCATACTGGTTGCTTTCATCCAATATCCTGTAAAACTAGGGGAAAGAGCTACAGTGGGAAGCCGGCTCCACCCAAGAGGGAAGTATGAGACCCAGCAGTCACGTCCTTTGGCCAACAGGATTTCTGCAAGATAATTCAGGACCTTTCGACTCACTCTGCTTCTCTTTACCGTTTAGCCCAGGCAGCTCTGGATATTACTAAAAGGGGAAAGACCAGAACATTCAAAGGAGCAAACTGGGGAGGTTGTATCCTTAGAGAATAAAGAAGATGTCAAAGTATAATCACCATGGAGACACTCCGAGAAGGGACAATCTCAAGGGAGGGAGGAGATGTCCCCGGACATTCCTGTAGAGCCCACTTTGCCTATTGGGGGAATTTCAGCTTCTGTAGTTTCTCTTGATTCCCAGTCATAAGAGTACGTCATACAGCAGAGCCTTCCTGCTTCCGTTCCTTGGTTTGTAAATACAAGAGACTGTTAGCATTCTACCTGGTGATTGCAAATATCCTTTCATGTAAGATGTTCATAATTAATATTCCTTATCTTAGTAATATTTTTAGTGCTTTGATAAAGTACCATGACCAAGGCTGCTTACAAAGGAAAGTATTTGATTTAGGGTTCACTGTTCCAGAAACAGACACAGAATGGCAAGTGTTTTTGAAACCTCAAAGCCCACCCCTAGTGACACACTTCCTCCAAAGGGGCCACACCTCCTAATCCTTCCTAAACAGTTTTACCAACTGAGGACCAAACATTCAAATATATGATGAGCCCCTGGGCCATTCTCACCACACTTCCCAAAGAACTAAGTTTGCAAATGTAGCCTTTCTAGAGCCCGGTAACACTAGTTTATACAGAACATTCCAAAGTTAAACCCATAGGAGTTGCCACTATTTCTCACAGTTACAACCCAAAACATTTACTGAACATCTGGACAAAAGGAAGCATCGGCAAGGCTCAGAAGAGGCGGACATCACATTACATCATCTCAAGATGGCGGCTACTGCCTCTCCACAGAAAAACACCACAAAGCAGTCAGTTGAGGCAGATATTAAGTGCTGGCAGCTGAGGGCGTGGAAACACCACAGATGCCCAGGAGGCTGTCAGTACCATGGGGGACTGAACAGGAGGCAGTTCTGCCTGGCAAGCATGTGTTTCTTTGGTAGAGTCTGCTGAGTCTGAGAGGTCTGTGGGAAAGTACTGAGTCCATATTTTGGCCATCGACACGGTTTAGCAAGCCAGACTTTGATACACACCAAGAGAAGAAGACTCCTGGGTTGTGTGGCTCACCAGCATGGAGGAAGGATCGCTGTGCCTGTGTCCTGGCTCGGATGGTTTCGGCGGTGTGGCCTTGGGCAGTCCCTAAAACTCTTCACGGTTTGGTTTCTTCATCTGTGAAATTGAGATACTAGCAGCAATGCATTGCTAGGGGCGCACTAAACAAACGCAACACACACTGACTATGCTGAAGTTCTCTTAGTCTGCAGGCCAGCGTTATTAACCTCATTACCGGCAGCTCTGGAATGACTAATGATTTCCACTTCAAGGGGATTTTTATTTTTAACTTTGTACTGCTGAAAGTCAAAAAAGGTTTTCCTTTTTCCAACTAATGAGACACAAGGACAACTGATCACAGGAGCCGAGAACCAGAAGAGACCCTGGCTGAGTCAGGCCCACCGTCTTCTAACCGGAAGAGACCCTGGCTCACTGTCTTCATCTTACATGGGGTGAGCTAGAATTCTAACAGGAGAGAAGCAGGTTTCGAATAAGTCACCGTTATGGGGGCTTCTTTCCCACCCCTGTGACATCTTTTCATGAGCGGCAATGAAATCCTGTCCAATTCTTTGTCTCTCACTTGCGATGACTCAGAAATTGGCCAGGCCTGGGTGCCTCTAGAAGGCTGACCAGTGCTGAGTAAAATGAACCATCATTCTTATTAAAAAACACTTTTAATAATCTATTTCTTTACATCGTTGTTATACCAGTAATGGGTTGGCTAGTGTGCTTGTGTAATTTGATACAAGCTAGAGTGTCAAACATCAAGGGGACCTTGACTAACGCTCGAGAGGAGAATTCTCCTGTATAGGGACAGAACACAAGACACGAAGAAGGAGAGCAAGTCTTTGATCAAGCTCTCAAATTTTATTTTTCAGGTAGAAGGTTTTATAAGGCAGGAGGCAGGGAAGCATATTGCTATGACAACCCAGCTGCAGCCTATCTCAAGATGTGAGGAATTCCAAGCAGGTCACAACGTTCTGCCACACCGAATATTTTGCTATCTTTATCTAATCTAACTGCTAAACTACAACAGGGTGGCTCCATCTAAATCTTATCTTTAGTCTAACTGCAAAACCACGACAGGGTTAGCTGGTTTCTGGTAAATGACAGACTGCTGGAGAAATAGGAGCCTAAAGGTGTAGACTCTGACAAGATGGCTGAAGATTGGCCATATGGCCTGTCCCCAACAGACCTCAACTGAGAAAACGCCTCCATAAGGTCAGGCTGTAGGGCACTTTCTTTTTTAAAAAATATTTTATTAATTTATTCATATTACATCTCAATTGTTAGCCCATCCCTTGTATCCTCCATTCCTCCCTCCCTCCCATTTTCCCCCTACTCCCCTCCCTAGGACTGTGACTGAGGGGGACCTCCTCCCCCTGAATATGTTCATAGGGTATCAAGTATCTTCTTGGTAGCCTGCTGTCATTCCTCTGAGTGCCACCAGACCTCCCCATCCAGGGGCATTAGTGATTGATGGGGGAGGGTGCAGCCTGCTGTGGGTGGTGTCATCCCTGGGCTGGTGGCCCTGGGTTCTATAAGAAAGCAGGCTGAGAAACCGACCAAGAACAAGCCAGTAACCTGCACCCTTCCATGACCTCTGCATCAGCTCTGGCCTCTAGGTTCCTGCCCTGCTTGAGTTCCCGTCCTGACTTCCTTAAGTGATGAACTGTGATGTGGAAGTGTCAGCCAAATAAACCCTTTCCTCCCCAACTTGGTTTTTGATCATGGTGTTTCATGGCAGCGATAGAAACCCTAGCTAAGTCAGGTAACTTGCTTTTATTTTGAAAAAGACAGAAATGGGAGATTCCTTGTCTCTAAATGAAAGTGAGGGAAAAGCTGCCTGGCATGCTCTGGTCGTTGATCCATTTATTCCTCAGCAAAGCGAGTGAGAGGCCCTGCAGTGAGGGGCAGGGGTTACCCGGGTTGAGATGAGAGAGGAGCCCAGCCTTTCTTCTTTCACCTCTTTGTGCTCAGCGTGACGCTAGAGGAATGGGGGGCTGGGTGGGAGGGCTTAGAGTTTTGAGGTTTCTTTAGAAAGAGTCAGAGACCACAGAACTGAGCTTTTGGCAAGCACTCTGACTTCCTTGAGAGCTTTGTACTCTCAGAAAGTAGAAGAAACTTCTTACTCTCTAAGCCTTGAAGGGACTAGTGGGGGGTGGGGGGCGGGACTCGGGCTGGGTGGGTGGAGAAAGGTTTTCCATCTGACTAGCAAGGAGTTCCTTAGCCAGCTTGTGGGTTGGAAGCACCAGGCGAGTTGGAGGTGGGAGGAGGGGGGAGTGGTGACAGTGCATTCTTGTGGCTCTCAGATGTCAAGGTCTGGTAGAGAAAGCTCTGAGGCAGAGGTTGGGGAGGCTGGGTCCTTTTGGCCACTAGCGGATGTGTGGGGACAGGAAGGTCACTGAATTTTTCATTTCCCACTTTCTACAAGCTTAGTGAGATAGGCTGCCTAGGTGGCTTTCTTCCCTTCTGTACCGCAGGAGTAGGTTCGGAGTCTATGATGCTGAACTCTGAGGCTCTGAGGCTCTCTGTTGACTCTTCCTGCCCACAAGGCTCTGGTCCCCGGGCTACCTCTTTGATTTCAGCGATACTCTGGCCCCTTTGAGGAGCATTATTTCCTTACATACAACTTGATGCTGGAAGAAGCTTCATTTTCATTTTCTTTTTCTTCTTTTTTTCTTTTTTAGAAGACTAGGGCAGTTTAACCCTTTGCCAACTACTCAGGGTTAATCCTCAGGTGTGACATAAGCACAGCTGAGGTAGGTCTTTATTCAGCTGGGTGACCGCTCACCCAGGCTGTGTGCCTGTGGATGCCAACTTCCTTCTCTTCGCTTCGGAGTTGTTCCTTGTCAGTTGACAAGCAAAGATGGAAACAAACTCTGGAGCTTTCTCGGCGGCGCCTTGTGGTTTCTCTGGCGCCCTAGTCTGGCTAGGGATTGAAAAGGCTTCACAGCTTTCTCAGAGTCACCCCATTCCCCTGGTTCCACTATGCCTAGCTTTCTTGAGAGGAGGAAAAAAAAAATCTAAGAACCTCACGGGGTGAGCATGTTGGAATTGAGCTTCGCTGTTTGTGGAGGCCGTTTGGGGAGAGCAATGATTGTGTCCCAGGGAGATTGGAATCAGGTTGGGACTAGGGAGGGAAGTATTTTTCCAGTTGAGTGTGGCATTCTGGGTAAGCGCTTGCTCCACTGACTGATGGACAGTAAAATACGGTAATGTAAGGAGGGAGAGATGCAGGGGGGGGAGGGTGAGGGGGGGGGGGGGGGGGGGTGTGAGAGGGTGGGTGTGGGGGTGTGGCAACACCCCATGTATCTCTCATTTGTCAACAATTTAATTCTGTCTTCTCATGTCCTAACATTTGATCTCTTCTGGACCTCTTCTGCCGTGCTGTCCCCTCACAATTGTCCCCTGACAGTATGCACCAATTAATCAGATTTCATCATTCAGTCTTTTTTTTTTTTTTTTGAGACAGGGTCTCTCTGTGTAGCCTTGACTGCCCTGGACTCACTTTGTAGACCAGGCTGGCCTCGAACTCACAGCGATCCGCCTGCCTCTGCCTCCCGAGTGCTGGGATTAAAGGCGTGCGCCACCACGCCCGGCTCATCATTCAGTCTTAATGAAACAACAGTGACTATAAAAGAAAGTTTAGCAAGATAAGGGAGAGTCCCCCACTACCCGACTTACAGAAAAGCTGCTGCTATAGCTTAAAACTGGACAAAAAAGTTAATTTTGGCAGAAGGGTTCAGGAAACAGGCAAATGTCAGGCTGTCTGTGTGGAAGCCCCCGCGGAGGCGTCATCTTTATGTCACAGCCTTTTTGAGAAGCAGTAGGAGACTGTAACCTCCCCAGCCTCTTGGAACACCTCCTCTGAGTCTCCCCCCTCCCTCTGTCCTTTCCTATGTCTCCCCCCTTCTCCCCCCGTTTTTTTCTTTCTTTTTCCTTTTTCTACTCTCACTTTATCCTTCTGTATGGATATTATCACCATGTAACATTTACTTTTAAGTTTAATATACCATTTATTTCCATGAAAATATAAACTCCCCGAGCTTCTAAAAATCATATTCCCAGCACTTTAAAAAAATGTACTCAGCACACAGTAGGCACTTAATAAATTGCTATTGAACAAAATGCATGTTGTTATGTCCTATGAAAGCAATTTTAATCTCCAAAAGTCTATAGTTGAGATTGATTTTTCTCTCTTAATGATTTGTTGTCCCAGTGATATATTTATACTGACATTTCTGTTTCTGAAAGTTATAAATACTCATGAGGTTCTGCCCTTAAGCTGGGGCAGGGTAATTTAAACCTCCCTATTGTATCATATGCATACAGGTAAAGAGGAAGCATAAAGCTGCTGGATTTATTAGCCAAGCACAGTGCCTGAGAATCTGACCTTATTTTAATTCATATAGCTGTTGCATTTGGAGTAACTTCCTTTGTCTTGTCATTAGGGATTTCTTTTTTCCAATTGGGTGTGGCATGCTGGGCAAGCACACCGCTCCACTGACTGGTGGCTGCGTCCGTAGCCCTTGAGCATCTTAGGTCCTGTCTTGAGTTAGTCCTTTACATATTTGTTGCCTGCTATTGTATGCTGTTATGACTCCTAAATGCATGTGTACATTACTTGGAGGACCCAAATCTTGAGGTAGTGGTAGGGTGTCAGGCTGTTAGGAATCACACACACACACACACACACACACACACACACACACACACACACCTCTCAGTACTGGACATGGAATGGCCTTTTGCTTAGAAAAATGAGTTACTGTAAATTTTAATTATGCAATAGCAGGCTCTTGCAGGCCTATTTGGAAAGTGCAGGCTTCCTTCAAGAAATAAAGTAGAGACATTCAGCTTTTCTCTGGCCGCCCAAGATACACGGTTTGGGCACTGGAACTCACCCATGAAAAGAATTGATAAAAAGGGGAACTCTGCCACCCTCCCATTTCCCATAGCCATCAGCTGGTGTCTGAGGGGCGTGGGAGAGCTGAGGACTGGCCTCTCCTAGCCCTGTAGTTGGCATTTGAGAGTGCTGGGTTGTTAGCTCCTCGAGAATCCTGATGCAGTCAATAGCACCTTGTGGGCAGATGAGGCCGTGGCAGAGACGCTCAGTGGGCAGAGCAGGCCGTGGCAGAGACACTAGGAGAAGAGAACGAACACCAATTCTGTGTCCACAGGGTCAGCATAAGGTGGGTGTGTACCGGCTCTCATGGATTCATCCCTTCATCGAATGCCTAACAGGTGCTAGGCTTTTCCAAATGCTGGAGTTAAGGTAAGAATAAAACAAACAAACAAACAAACAAACAAACAAACAAAAAAAACCCAAAAGCAAAAAGAACCTTACTACCAAGTGTCTATATTCCACAAATAGGCAGACATGAGAGATATGATTTGTTCTATTGCTAACTGGAGTCTCTGACCAGAAAGCTCAGAGCTTTATAATCATGTCATTTCACACGAGGGAAAAGTGTTCAACTGAGAAGAAAGAAAGAGGGTGGATCTGGAGTTTGCTCACTTTGTCAGTAGGGGAAAGTTCTCAGCCAGCACATAATCCTGGAGTCGCTGCAGTGTGCTTATGACTAGCAAGGAAGGTTTGGCTAGAAATTTATTTCTCTTCTTTGCACCGTTTTCTCTGCACAGTAATCCACTAGAGTACTTTTGGGCATATCACTTCCATCACTGAATGTGAGAGCGATTGATATCAGATCTTAAGAAGCCCGTTTGCTGCCTCTGTCTAAGTGATAAGTGGGTGAAAATAAACAAGACAATTTGGACATTTTGCCTCAGTGATGGATATATATGGGTGCTAAAAATAGCAATTCTGTGGATTTGACAGAACCCACAGACTGTTACCCAACCCTTGTGACTCCCATCCCAAACCTTCATTATCACCATTTCGGGCCTCTGAGGAGAGGAAAAGGCAATGAATCCATGAAAGTAAGATGTTGCCTTTGACAAGCATCAGTAGAAAGAAGTATATGGGATAATTTCTCATGCTTTGGCCTGGGAAAAAAAGCAGGATGGCATGGAGTGACACCTGTTGAGGGAAGGCAGCCCCCAGAACATCTTGGGTGCTGAAATTGCAAATGGTGTTGTAAAGTAGGGAAGGAAGACAGAGTGGTACAAGAGTTAGACACCCATGCCCTACCTACCCCTCTGGTCATGGAATCCAGAGCAAACTTTGCATCAGCAAGGACAGTGGGACTCCACACACTTGATCTCAGACACTCTTCAGGCAGTTAAGGCATTTCCTCAGTTTATCCCACACCCAGGACAAGGACAAGCAGCCTTCAAGCCAGTCCCAGTTTCTGGGTCCGCTTCTGAGGTAAAGCTGTTCAGTCTCGAAAAGGCTTGGTATCCTCCTGTGTGACATGGAGCTGATAATGACCTCCCGGGGTTATCACAAGTCGAGAAGTAAGGAGACAGGGATGGGAGGGAGAGCAAAAGGCCCTATTCAGTCGGTAGTCCTCAAAACACGCAGGATGCTGGAGATGAAGCCTTGTCACTCGACAAGATGCCAGTGCGCACTAGCTACCTGGAGCCGAAGGAACAGAGAGGCTCCTCCTCTTCACTTTCCCAACCTCTCTCTCAGCACACTCAGAGTAGTCATATAGGGCAAATGGTGAGGTGGAGCTCTGTGTCATCCACAGTGGTACTTCAGGGGATGCTTTTTTAATTACATCGTAGCCTTAGAACTTCCGGTGTCTACTAAATGTTTTGTGAAGCTTCAAGACCGTGTTTGGAGTGGATGCAGCAATGTATTCCTCTCTCTGCCCCACGCTGGGCTGGAACCCACACGGGGCTAGGGTACCGATCTGAGCAAATAGGATTGTACAGACAGGTTAAGAATAGCTAATTCCCCAGGTAAATCATAAATCATATTCAGGGAAGCTGATCCTGTGGGACTGCTGCTTACATAGTTCTCGGTGGATCTTCAGCAGCTCAGAAGTAGGCTTGAAGCAGGCAGCAGTAAGAGCCTTCTGATGCCTCCATAATATTGAGAGGGTGCCTGGCTGTTGGGATCATCAGTTTCACCTTGGACCTTGTCCTTGAACCAGAGCCATGGCTGTCATGTCTCTATGAAAGTCTGTATCAGTCTAACCGTATTGTTCTAGGTAATTACAGCCATCCTATGGGTGTCTGACGGCTCCCCAGGATGCCTGACCGCCAACATAGGCACTGCTTGGCTGTGAGATGCCAGCACAGTATCTTCTGTGACTCTTGAAAGACAAGGTAGAGAGGGTCCCAGTGAGGACTGAGGCTGGACCATTGAGGGGAGGCGCTGTCTATAACTGACATGTCCTCTTGGCTCCTGAGCCTTGCTTGGTTGTTAAACTCTGGATTCTGACTGATCTGCAGAAGATGAGATGAACCAGGAAGGAGATTCTTTCTGGGGTTCCACCCGGGCCTTCCTTGGCTTCCTGGACATCCTCTCTTTCCACTCCCTGCTTTCTCTGTGACACACTTGCATTCCAGCTGTGCGAGTCCCACTTTCCCATAGGAACATTTTTTCCCCTTTGTTCAGGGAAACACTGGGTAACCCAGTTTGGCCCTGAAGTTTTATTTCTCCATGTCACCTTTCCAAGGCTGAGGTTACACCATGCTCGGGCCCCAGAGGAATCTCCTGCTGAGCTTGGGAGGCCTGCAGTACCTGCCTCCTGTTAATGAGATGCTAAAACCACCTTCAGGATTTGCACTGTGGTCTAGCAAGGCCACTTGAGAGGAGCTGGAGGTTGCTTGTTTGACTGATAGGCTGCTAGCAAAGTTTCTGTTCCCTTCCCTAGAAGTGAAATTTGATGCTGTTACTCTGTTTTTAATTAGATGTACATGTTGGAGAGTCTGCTATGCTGTTAACAGCTAATATGAAGAAGAGGAATCGTTGGCGTTTCAGATGTAATTAAAAGAAACATCAGAGGAGGAGATCGATACGTGTGCAGTGACTGGGGATGCTGGAATGATTGCTGTGTTTGCTGCAAACTCCCTCCGGGCAAAGTTGGACAAGGATGATTCACCTTTGTGTAAAAGAACAGCCCTGTAAAACATTATCTCCCAATTTGAGCCATTTCCCCATCTTTATTAAGTTTATCTGCCTCCCCCACCTCTTCTTCCTCTTTCTTCTTTCTAGACACCTATGCTGAGTTAGGCAAAACGCTGTAAAAATTTTAGATACAAACAATTGGTTGTCCAGTGCCAAACAGTCAGCCCTGAAAACATACATACAAGTAACATTTATGTATATACAAATACATATGTAAATATAATAATTGATGAAAAACAAGGCTGTGCGTTTGAAGGAAAGTGGGGAGGGTTTTGGGGAAGGTTTGGAAGGAAGAAAGGGAAGGGAGAAATGTAATTATAGCACAATCTCAAAATAAAATTCAGCTGCTACCACTATATCCCAGTTTATGCCAGGTTAAATTTACACTGATTTTAAAAGGGGAGTGTTTGAATTCTTCGGCTTAGCCTTTGGAAGTTGAAAAACGTAATCACTGAAGTCAAACAGGTCAATTACTAATAGGAAACAGAGTGCAGGAGAAACTTGGAATCGAATCCTGTGGCAAATAAAAAGGCAGGAATGAGGGTCTCGGGCAATGTCTGGAGTGGATTCAGGACCTGTGTTTCTGTGGTAGGAGTGAAAACAACATCCTACATTCTCACCACTTCCCCAGTGTTACCAGGACCAGACTGTCCTGAGGAAATTTTGATAGAAATTAGGAAATTTAGTTCGCTTGCCCCTGTGGTAATTGCTCTTTTCATTCAATGCTGTTGTCTGTAACTTGGCCCCAACAACTGCTCTGTCCATGAATTCTGAAGGACTGTTGGGATACTCAGGGTGGACACATTATTTGCTGTTACAGATTATGTCATTAGTATTCACATGACTGGTACAATGGTACTCACCATCTATGGTAGTGGATATAAACATGTTTTTGTTTTGATCCCAAGTTTGCAATACGAAACAGATTTGTGTGAGGGTGTGTCGTGTTTGTCAGCTGGAAACAGACCTGAGAGAACATGTGGTGTTTGTCCACTAGAAGAAGAACTGCCTCGTGGGGGAGAGTATGGTCTTTGCCAACTGATATAGTACCGACTCTGAGAGGATATGTGTGTGTGTGGTGTGTGTGTGTGTGTGTGTGTGTGTGTGTGTGTGTGTGTGTGTGTG
>OU015746.1:127734388-127748850 GCA_907169655.1 Acomys percivali | reverse complement strand
TGTGTGTGTGTGTGTGTGTGTGTGTGTGTGTGTGTGTGTGTGTGTGTCTGTGTATCCCAAAAGAAGAGGCTTGGCTTTTTTTGGTTTGGGCATTGTTTCCTATCGTTTGGCTGTTCCTCACTCTGCTTTGAGACATTCCTGGAGAAAAGCGTTCCAGAGAATGCTTCCAGGGGTTAAGGCTGCTGTAGTTGCGGCCACCTTTGCTGACTTGCAGTTCGCTGTTGAGCGAGTCCGCTGGAGAATCCTGCCACCTACCCCAAGTGGGATAGCTCCAAGGAGCCGAGTCCGAAAAGGTCTACTTCTCCTCTTCCCACTGACCTCTTTTTCTCTCCCAGCTAGGGTAGGCGGGTTGGAAAGGAGGTATACGTATTAAAGAACCCAAATAAATAAAGTAGGTTTGAAAACGTCCGAAGCCTTTGGTCTACAGTTCTTTAGAAGTTGCCAGACACAATCTCTCTAGATTTAATATTTGATCTTTCACAGCAGCTTGCCTAGTCGTTGGTTCTTAAATCTAGGCATTCAACTACATATCATTTCAAGAAGAACATTATGATGGGCGGATCTGGGCCCAGGGGTCCTGCTCAAACCATGGCACCAGCCAAGGGCAATACATGCAATAAACTTTGAACCCCTACCCAGATCTAGCCAATGGACAGGACATTCTTCACAGTTGAGTGGAGAGTGGGGTCTGACTTTCACATGAACTCTGGTGCCCAATATTTGACCACGTCCCCTGGATGGGGAGGAAGGATAGCAGGCTACCAAGAAGAGACTTGATACCCTATGAGCATATACAGGGGGAAGAGGTCCCCCTCAGTCACAGCCATAGGGGAAAAGAGTAGGGGGAAAATGGGAGGGAGGGAGGAATGGGAGGATACAAGGGATGGGATAACAATTGAGATGTAATATGAATAAATTAATAAAATATATTTAAAAAAAGATTTACTAATGAATGACAGACATAGTTTCTCATCCCATGGTGCTTCTGTTTGAACATCAGAGCCAATCGTTAATGAAATATTTGTGTAGTCAGTTCCTTTATCACAGCAGTCGTGAGTGTTCAGCAGACATGGAAAGATCATGAGAGCTTGGTGCAGAGGACAGGATCTGGTTAGGATGGACGGCAAGCTACTATGGCACTGGCAATGAGCCTGTCATGCACTCTTTTTACCAGCAGACCGACATTACTGGACTATGTACACCCGTTTCCTTTGCTCCGGGGCATCCCCTCTGGCTTGGCCAATGAGAAGGAGGAGGAAAGGACAGTGAGGTTCATATTCTCTTCTGCATGGCTGGCGTTTGTTGGCAGAGGCTGCCTTCCTCCCCTGGATACTATGGCCCTCTCATAGTTTCTGGTTTTAGTAAAGGCTTCTTCCTGCTATGCTTCAGACCCAGGGTCTTATCAGGCCAGGTTTATTTTGCCACCTTTCTTTGGTTTCTTTTTTAAATGTTCTTTTTTATTAGTATGAGCATTTTGCCTGCATGTATATCTGTGTATCACATGATTCCCTGATGTCCTTGGAGGCCAGGACTGGCATTCGGTCTTCTGGAACTGGAGTGACAGGTGGTTATCAGCTGCCATGTGGATGCTGGGAATTGCATCCCAGTCATTTGGTAGAATACCCACCGAGCCATCTCTCCAGCCCCATTTGTTTGGTTTCTTACACCCCTGCTGTCTTAGTTAGGGTATCTATTGCTGTGACGAGGCACTATGACTACAGCAACTCTTATAAAGAAAAACATTTAATTGGGGCTGCTTACAGTTAAGAGGTTTTAGTCCGTTATCATCATGCCGGGAAGCATGGTGGTGTGCAGGCAGACATGGTGCTGGAGAAGGAGCTGAGAGCTCTGCAACGTTATCTGCAGACAACAGGAAGAGACAGTGCCATATTGGGCCTAGTTTGAGCATATAAGACCTCAAAACTTACTCCCAGTGACATACCTCCTCTAACAAAGCCACATCTCCTAATAGTATCATTCATTCTCTGTGGACCCCTGGGGACTGTTTTCTTTCAAACCACCACACCTGATGTGGTAGTTTTCTATAGCTAGATAGCTTAAAACAACAGAGAAATTTTGTCTCGTTTCTGGAGTTGAAATATCTGAAGTCAGGGTGTTAGCAGTGTCATGATCCTTGTCAATCTGCTATGGAACACTTTCTTGCCTCTTCCTGCCTCCAGTGGTTTGCTGCCAATCTTTAGATGTTTTTCTTGAGTGTAATACAGATGGTTTCTAGTTCCCAACAGGGCCCCCTTTCCCTCAGAACCCTCAAGAGTCCAAGTTCCACAGCATCAATTCTGCTCTTCTGAACTTGACCAGAATCTCCCACTCAGCTCTGTTCACAGAACTCTGGGATTTTTCTATCCAGAATCTCCAAAGTCTTCCACATTCACATGGAAACTAGTTTCAAAGACACATCCTGTTACATGGACAGGATAAACAGCAGTGAACAAAGTCTCCACATTATGGCGCCAATCTCTGCGCTGGTTGCTTGTCTTATTGTTCTGACCCAAGCCCAAACCAAACCAGAACAATTCCTTGACAGGAAGCAAGGGAAAGGAGGATCTGTTTTTGCTTGTAGTTTGAGGGAACTGCTCATCACAGTGGGATGGCAGGGGGAAGAGGGTGAGTGTGCTCAGTCACCTTTCCCAGCGTGGGACTTAACCCATGTGATGGCACTACCCATATCCAGAGGATCTCTTTCAGACTGAATTTTCCTTTCTCAGTTAAACCTCCCTGGAAATGCCCTCTATGCACCCAGATGGGTGTCTCCTAGGTGACTCACAACATTGTCAAATTGACAATGGAGATCAGCCGTCTCACCAGGTGTCTTCTGGTTGTGGCTCTGAAGGTCAGGCCATCACACCGTAGGACCTTCCATTCCCTCCTGCCTTCCTAGGCAGAGGAGGGTTAAAAAGGAACTGCTGATCTTCATATGTAACTTGTTATAGATTTGTCTTGTTTTTCTATCAGGGGAAGATGTACGGCGGTGGCTGCTGAACATGTTGTGGTTAGTGCATCATTTTCAGAGTCAGAGTGCTTCCTATGAGAACCAGACACATCAGCCAGCAGGCGAGAAGACAATGGAGGAAGATATGTTGCATTGTCTTCTTTGATAATAGAAGGGGAAAGAAGGATTTATTCAAGGGTGAAGAGAACTTAGTAAGTCCTTAACTCCCCCTTTCAGCCTTCACTTCTCTGTAATCTCAGTCATGGCTTTGTTACATGACTTAAAACTGAATTCCTTGAACCCTTAACCCACTTTTCATTAAATTTAGATTAGTTTTATAATGAAAATTTAAATATATGTGTATTTATGGCATGCCAGGTGACATTTGATACATGTTTACATTGTGTTATTTTTAAATGAGGTTAAATACATCTCATTATTTGTTACAATGAAAACATTGAGACTTTCTGCTGTTTTGAAATCTGAAGCAGATAATTGCTATCCATAGCTACCCCACTGTGCAGCTGAACTTCTCACGTGACTTGGAGCCAGCTAATCAGCCTTTCTCCACCCCTCCATCTTCCCACTCTTACCAGTCCCAGATAAGCACTTCAGTGAGATGAACATCTGAGATTCTGCAAGAGTTGGGTCATGGAATGCTTGTCTTTCTGTGCCTGGGCTGTTTCGTTTAACAGTCTGCATAGACTGCTGGCGAGTCAGCTGACCTATCTTTGTTCACAAATGCCTCAGACTAGTCTGGAAGAGGATCTGGAACTTTCCTTACCACCTGACCCAATTTTCAAGGAGAAGTTGTGCTGCTGTGGAAACACTGATTTAGATGCACAGCATCTGGGTCGACTTCTGACACCCTCACTCACTTGCAAGTCTCATATCACCGGGCTTCAGTTTTTTAGGACAGTTAAGTGGGAGCGACTCTGCTCCACATGGGTGCTGGTAGAAGTTACAGATGTGATCTACGGTTTGATGTGTGTTAGGGAATAGCTGGCCAGTGCTGAAGGAGCAAGGTTACGTCTGTGACTTGGAGGCGGAGAAGCAGCATCTTGAGGCTAGGGTGGCACAGTAATAATGTGTTTTCTTCCTCATGGTGACTTCAGGAATCTCCGGGGAGGCTTGGCTAGCTGAATCGCCACCTTTACCAAGAAAGGAAAACTGCAAACATTTACCTCTTCTAAAAGGAGCAGATGTATCTAGCTAGCACTTATTATTCAGAAAAAGTTCTGGCTTGATTTCCTGAAGGAGAGACATTTTCTTCAGTGCTGTAGCCATTGGTAAGATACACACTGTTCTGTAAACAAACTCATTCCTGCTCCTGTAAACAACCCTAATGAAACTTATTGGGTCATTGAGAAAAAAATTGAAGTGGGGCTGGTTGGGAAGAGGACTAATGGGACTGAGAGGAAAACAGAAGAGGGTAATGGGGGTGAACATGACCCAAACACATTATGTACATATATAATGAATCATATTATGGTATATAATAAATGTATGCTAACAAAAGCATTAAAAAAAGGATATTGAGCAATGTTAGAATAGTAAGAGACTGAGGAATCAGTGTAGATTATAGAGCTGTTTTCCTTTCCAGTCTTCCCTTAAGTTCTGCCCAAGGATAATGACAATCACATGGAAGCCATTTGGAAGGCACCCACTGACTTCTATCATTGCTCAGCCTTAGGCTGGGTCTGTAGAGAAGACACTGTTTCTTGCTTTCTGGGCTTGCCAGACCCAGAAAATTACACTCATGTGATTTTAAAGTTCTAAGGTGGCTCGTATTTATACTGATGGGGAACAGGGGGACAAATCGGCAGATGCCCTATATGGCTTCCTCTAAGAACGGAGGGGTTCTGCTTCTGGGATTATGTTTTAGTCTCTACTTCTCTTCCAGAACCTCCTCCTTCTTTTTGTTTGTGTGGCTGTGAACCATTGGCTAGGGCAACGGAGGTGGAAAATGCTTCATCTCATACATAGGGCTGTACGGTGTGTGGGGGAGGGAACCCTATAAGGTCAAACAAGAAGTGAAGTCTGATAAATGCCAGGAGAATAAATTCTTACTAGGGTTGATGATGGGGGAGCCAGCTCTATGGCTCTAGGTTGGGAGTGGGGAGGTAGCCAACTCCTGATGTCCTCATGTTTGAGGTCTCTGGGGTCGAAACTTTCTTGGCCCTTCCTCCTAACCCTGGGCCATTCCGATCCCACATATGTGGGATTTGTAAGAATGACTTTTCAGGCTATGGTCTAGCTAACCCAACAATGGCTGGTTACAAACAGAACATCTGAGACTCCAGCAGTTGCTCAGTCCATGAGGCTGGACATCTCATCCTGTCTTCAGTATAGGCTGGAATCCCAAAGAAGTAGCCTGTGATGCCAGCAAAGGAATGGACTTGGTATCAAGGTGAAAGCAAGCAGGCTAAGAGAAGAGTTTTCCTCTTCCATGTTCTTCCTTATTTACACGTCTAGCAGGAGGAGTGTTCTCGGATAAGGGTGGATTTTCCAAGCTCAAATGATCCGGATTAAAGGTGTGTCTTTTCCTAGCTCAAAAGATCTGTATTAAAGACTTGTCTTCTGACCTCGAAGATCCAGACCAGAAGTGGGTCTTCCTACTTAAAATTAAGCAACACCCCCTCACAGGTCTGCCCTCCATATTTGAGGTTTAGTTTATTCCAGATGTAATCAAGTTGACAACCAAGAAGAGCTATCACGCAAACGAAGAGAAAATGGCCTGAGTCAGCAGGTAGTCTGTCCCCAGAAGTAACTAACTTTACTGGTTGTACAGTCTGGGTCCTTTCTCCCTTTTCTGTTGCAAATTTTAACATCTCCTTTGTGGAGTAAGGCTGAATTTGTTAGAGATGTTGATATTTAGTTTCTGACTGCTACTGATGTTTGTTGGCCTCTATTTGTGGGAGCTTCTTTTATGTAATTTATCTATCTATTTTAGATTTATTATTTATACACCAAGACAGCTGTTTCCTTGGAAGAGAGACAGATTTTTTTTTTTTTTGCCAAAATGTCAGTTGTCCATCAGACACAAAGCCGTAGCTGGAACATGGAATTTAACAGAGAACATCATTGCATTAGATTTGTTTTTAGCAGCGGCTAAGTGCTTACGGCAGTATTCTGCCCACACCAACTGTCCTATAAATGTTGTTATGGGCTAAAGAAAATACAAAACCAAACAAGCATAATGGGAAGACGAATCAGCACAAGAGGCGTGAAGATCAATGGAGGACATCGGACCTACAAGACAGGAAGTCTTGGTGGAGTGGTAGAGAGTTGTCCTCTCATCGACAAGGTGGGCCAACCAGACATGGAAGGGGCCAGGGCAACCTGGGCAACAACAGGAAACCAGAGAGAAGCTGATGAGGCAATTTGCACATATTAACCATGCTTTGATCCCACCCTGAGATACCCGAGAATTTTAACATTTACTAAAGCCCGAGTGTTACTTTTCTAGTCTCCTTAGTCAGTCTGGGGCAGGTTCTGGGAATCAAGTTTTTAAAAATTCTTTCCAGGGGCTAGGGAGATGCCTCTGTGGTTAAGAGCCTTCTCTGTTCTTCCAAAGGACCTGAGTTCAGTTCTCAGTACCCACGTGGGGTGGCTCACAGTCACTTGAATCTCTAGCTCCAGGGGATCTGATGCCCTCTTCTGGCCTCTGTGAGCACTGCACAAACCTGCCTTGCCAGCTGCACTCATGAAATATAAACAAACAGTACAGTTGCCTAAACAAGACCACTTGATGTGCCAATGTGCATGGGGGAAAATTTTATAATGTTCTACTCCGAGATGAAGAGATGTAGCCAATCGGTGGCCACCGGGGAGAGAGCCAGCTCTCTCCGAGGAAGTGTTTTTGCATAGCTCACCTGGTCCCACGTGTTCAGCCCTAAACACATGTACACATGAGTGACACTGAATGTACTCAGTTATGAAGTTCCCGACCGCTGGGAAAAGACTATAGACTCAATGCAATTATAATGAACAGATCTATTGATTACTGCTAGCAGGACAACAGTCTCCAAGCTAAACTGCTGTGAGAAGAGGAGTGAGAGAAGAAATTTTAAAGTCGAAAACAACAAGAGGACCTTGAGTAGCTGCACAAGCAAGCCAAGGCTGTTCTTCTCTGCCAAGATTAGGTAGTCAAGGAGACCTGAGTGTCTGCGGAAGCAAGTTACAGAAGCCAAAAGGCAGTTAGTCATAACCTAATGTGTAGATGGTTATGGCTGTACGTTTCTGGGTCAGGGTCACTGAGGCAGGGTTTCTAGGAACTTATCTTTCAGAGACTGGCATCAGAGACAAATGGCTATTGGGTACCAAAATAGATGTCTAGCATAAAATGGAGGATATATTATATATGTGCACACATATATGTGTGCACATACATACATACATACATACATATATATTTACATTCATATATATGTAATAATAAAGAATTCATGGGTTTGTTAAATGATGGTGGTTGAAGATGATGTAAGTACAGTACTCACATAAGAAATTATAAAAATAATAGTGTAAATGAAATGAAAACATTATTCCAGATAATTCCAGTGTAATGTAATCCAAGATTGAACTGCAGACAGTAAATGCTGATGACTCTTCTGATCCCAGGGGATAAGGCAAAAGTGCCCCCTTGACCAGGAAGGTTGCTGTGAAGTCACAGGCCATCAAGGGCCGTTCTTTGTCCTTTTTCCAGAACATTACAGATCCCCAGGAAGGATTCTGCCTGTTGCTGGCCTCTTACAAACAGAAGGCACGAGGCAAGCAGTTAGGTCATCACCCATCTGTCCCTTGAGCTCCCACAATAGCTCTAGACAGCCATGGTGCTAAGTACTTCCCAAGGACCAGGGCAGTTCCTGGCCTTGTCAGGCTAAGTTCATGTTCTCAGTTCCTTCTCCTAATCCTGTGCGGCCCTCCCACATCTAAATTATGTCCTACCAAGCTCTTTTCTGACACTTTGGAATTTAGCCACGGGAGCCCGCTAGTCCTTTAGCTGGTGCTGCTAGTGTGAGATGAAACAGCCCATAGCTCAGTAGACCCGGCCAGAGCAGCGGCCAACTTTCAGCTCTGTGCCCCACATCCCTCCTTCAGTCTCTCCCTCCTCTCTTTGTTCCTCCTTCCCTTCCTTTTTCCTTGTAATTCCTTTAGGCTTTTAGCAGACCACTGTTATCAAAAAAGATTTGCCATAAAGAGTGATGTGTTTGGTAGTTCTTGGTTGTCAACGTGACTCTATCTGGAATGAACTACAGTCCAGAACTGGAGGGCACACCCATGATCTGGCTCTAGAGGTGTGAAGACAACATGCCTTTGGTCTGGATTTTGAGGTTGGAAGACACAGGCTTTTGATCTGGATCTTGAAGTGGGAAGACACACCTTTAATCTGGGCCACACCTTCTTCTGGAAGCCTATATAAGGGCATGGAAGAAGGAAGGTTTTGGTTCTTGCTGCCTTGCTGCCACATCTCTTCCATCAGTGGCTTTGGAACCTACTTCTTCGAGATCTCAGTATATACAGAAGATCAGCTCTGTGGGACTGAGCAGCTGCTGGATTCTTGGACTTTATATTCGCAGCCATTGTTGGATTAATTGGGCTGCAGCCTGTAAGTCATTCCAAGACACACACACACACACACACACACACACACACACACACACACAAACACACTCACACACACTCATTCCATACGTTCTGTGATTCTAGAGCATGCTGGCTAATACACAGAGATGACTGCTATCTTGAAGAGGTTGGCAGATTACTCTCTGCTTTCCTTGGGTTTATGATTCCACAGAGAAGATTTTATGTCATAGGATGAGAATTTTATGCCATTCAGATAGAATGTAAAGCTCTTCTTTTCTTAAAACATTTATTTTCATTTTATGTGTGTGTTTTGTCTGTAGGTATGTCTATGTGCTATGTGTATACAATGCCCACGGGAGCCAGAAAGGGCATTGGATTCCTTTGAACCAGAGTTACAGGTGGCTGTGAGAAGTGTGTGGATGCTGGAAATTGAGTTCAGGTCCTCTGGAAGAGCAGCCAGTGTTCTTAGCAGCTGAGCCTAGAGTGAGAACTTGTCCAGTCGGGAATGAGCAGTTCTTTTTTCCTCTGGAAATCCTCTATGTTTTCCCTGCTTCCTGGAAGCCTGAGGAAGCTGGTGAACTTCAGACAGAACCCAGAGAAACAACACTAGATGCTGTCATACTGTTAGTAGATGAAAACTAAATTTTTATTGCTTGAAGACCAGTTATTAAAAACAAACAATACATGTAATTTTGTACTTCTGCCCAATAATACCCTAAAAGAGAGGTAAAAATCTAGAAAAATTTAGATTAAAAGTATATGGATAATTATTTTTAAAGAGTCTGAATGGGCCTTTTCTCTTTGACGTATTCGCTACACATGAGGAAAAGCTCACAGTTCAAGGTTGAGAGGTTAAGGCATCAGGAGCTTAAGACCTCTGGTCACATCCCATTCATGAACAGGAAGCAGAGGGTGATAAATGCAATGTGTGGTGCTGCTCACTTCCATTCCTCCATTTTATGCAGCCTAGGGTCTCCTGCCCAGGGAATGGTGCCGCCCACAGTGGATGAGTCTTCCTACTTGATGCAACAAAGAGAAGTCCTCCATAGACACACCCAGAGCCCTGCTCACAGGCCATTCTAGAGTCTGTCAAGTTGACAGTCAACACCAACCATCATAGCAATGGGCGCTTTCCCCCTCTGTTGCTGGTGAGACTTGAAGAAAAGTAGAATGTGGCCGCTATAGCTCCTGTAAGAAGCTCACATTTTGCAGTTAGAGATCTGGCTGTGTAGATATTGTATCCTTCAGCTTTAGTTATCCTGTTGAACACAGGCTGGTGAAGCTGTTGTGCTCTCTCAGAACCCCAGAGAATGTCCCCCCTTCATCTTCCATGGGGAGGAAACAAATAACTTTATTTTTCAATCAAAGGAAAAGGAGAAAGCTTTGGAGCCCTTTTGGGACCTTCCTCGCTTGCAACCAATGGGGGAGAAAGGGTGAGCCTGTCTTCTGGGTAGAGCTTCAGATGCCAGGCTGGGAAGACAGGTGTGGGAAGGGCTTGTCTCCGTCTCCTTGGCACAGGTGTTGGTGGTCCCAACCCTCCACACTAGTGGTTCCAAAGCATCCAATAAACATTTGTATCATGTGTGGTTCCACAACACACCCAGCTCTTAGGTTCTGTCTGAGCCAAATACACCTAGCATTTTCCAATTAGTTTTACTACAGATTGGAAGGAAAGGGAGTGAAGGAATGGCAAAACAGAGTTAGAGCTAACTGAGGAACTAATGGGAGAAAAACACAAAATCCCTATGGGGAGTTTTGTGAAGGCAGATGGTGTAGTAAAATAAAAATGGTGCCTCCAAGGGTAGCCTTGGGGCTGGATGGAGAGGGTTTCAAAACCAAGTAAGTGGGGCAGTTGGTATTCAGGTGGCAACTTGTATTAGGACAGCTTAGGTCATCACAATCCAGCATCTTTGTCATATTCCAAGAGCCTCACTCAGTTGGCTCCTGCCACTGCCCCATTGTCATGTGTGGTGTAGCTCAGCTGCTCTGGCAGAGTCTGCGGGATTTGCAGGGAATTTTGACAGTAGGTAGAAACAGGCACAAGGACAATGACAAGTATATACATTTTTTTGGTAACATTCAACACAATTCGAGATGCCATACCTAAGAGCGGTTGTTTTATAATTACCACTTTACTGCTGTGCTAGCACCTAGATTTGAATGCACGTGCTGTTACATACATCAAGTATATGACAAGTTAAAGGGCTCTTAACATTGAGCTGTATAATGAATGTTCGGTATGAGTGAATGAAAAGATTATTGAATACAAACTGTCCTTTTGGCTTTAATGGCGAAGTCTGAGAGTCAGTGCAGCTGCTTGCCTGAGCAGTGTCTGTACTTGGGAAACTACCAGAAGAGGGCAAAGGTGTTGTCATGACTGCCTTTGCATGATGAATGACCCTGGCGCCCAATAGCATTGTGAGTGAAATCACAGCCCATGACAAAGCACACAGCATCAATCTACCCACCGGCAGTGCCCACACTGGAGGGAACTTCGGGGGTACATAGGGGCTGACACAGGCCAAGGAGGTAGACCAGTGGAGCCCAGGGAAATGGGACTCTTTTAAGACTCAAATGACAGCAGTTTTTTTCTCAGAATACCTTATTTTCAAACTTGTCAGCTCCATTTCCAGATCAGTGACCCAGAGGCTGAACTTGAGAATCACAGTTCTAGTATGCCAGTGTCCCTGTTGCCTTGATTCACACATATGCTGTGTCAGAGTTGACCTGCAGTATGGCTGGGTACTGGCCAGCATACCAAAAGCTCAGCACACCACCACCGTTGGCTCAGAGGACTCCTTATAAATATTTATTTATATAAATATAAAAATAAACATTATAGCACAAAGTGCTTATATCGTGATAAGATGCAGAAGGGACATGAATTGGAAAAATAAAGTTCAAAATGCTATTGCCACTGAAAAATGCTCGTTTTTGCAACAGAGATGCAATCTGACAAATGTCTTCTACATTGACAGAGATTAAACCCGGAGCTTTAAATACATGGAGTTTAATTTTTCTTTCTGGCAACTGAGGTGAGAAAACTTAGACCTTGCACATGTGGTAGCTGTTCAGAGGGACACGGGCAGGACTTTCTCAGCTGACAGTCGGGGCCTCGGTTCACACAGGCTGACCAAGTGCAAAGACGTTCTTAGTTTGTGTCTAGACAACCCAGTAGGACCTGGGCTCTTGGGGTGTAGGAGAAGTGACTGATTAGTAAAGAGGACACAAGTGAGACTGGGACCAGAGTTCAGGGGGAGCGAGACTGCTCTGTGTGGTTAGAACTGCTGGGAGATATCTTTCCTGGGCCAGGGAGTTTTTCTTTCTGCCTTTCTCTGAGGCCCCAGGTCTGGACAAAGAGCAGCACTGAGTGGTTGAGTTGCATTGCTGCTGGAGAGGAGTTTTAAGAAAGCCTAATGTTGTTTTCCTTTTGTCTTTTCACTTTGGAGTAGTGAGTAGATTGGAGTGGACTCGTCTTAAGGAGTCAGTCCTCTTTGTCATCTGGGGTGCAGGATGGTCCCTTCCGTGCTCACCAGGGATGACACTAGCCCAAGTTAGCGTTTGAAACGTGAGCACTCGTCTGATGCCAATGTGCCGTCTCATTTGAGGTTGTTCATTTAGAAAGACACATGAATTGGGCGTCTAAATAAAACATCCTTGGGCGTGTCACCTGTGCCCCAGTGACCCCTAAAGCAGAAATTCAGTTCAGACAGTGAACTCAATCCTCATATATTGAATGCTTACTAGTAATGCACTATGGAAACTGAAAACGGAAGACCAAGGCATCCTGCCAGAAGGGCCTTATAAATTGGGGCCGGTACTAGTTTGCATTCCCACCAGCAATGAAGGAGTGTTCATCTCTCTCCACATCCTCACCAGCATGTGGTGTCACTTGAATTTTTGAACTTTGCCATTCTGATGGGTGTAAGATGGAATCTCAGAGTTGTTTTGATTTGCATTTCCATGATGACTAAGGAGGTTGAACATTAAGTGTTTCTCAGCCATTCGATATTCCTCTGTTGAGAATTCTCTATTCAGTTCTGAGCCCTATTTCTCTATTGGGTTATTTGGTTTGGTGGTATTTAATTTCTTGAGTTCTTTATATATTTTGGATATTAGACCTTTGTCTGATGTAGGGTTGGTGAAGATCTTTTCCCAGTCTGTAGGCTGTTGCTTCATTCTGTTGACAGTGTCTCCTGCCTTACAGAAGCTTCTCAGCCTCATGAAGTCCTATTTATTAATTGTTGAACTTAAGGGCTGGGCTGTTGGTGTTCTGTTCAGGAAGTTGTCTCCTGTGCCAAATTGTTCCAGGCTCTTCCCCACTTTTTCTTCTAACTGACTTAGTGTCTCTGGTTTTATGTTGAGGTCTTTGATCCATTTGGATTTGAGTTTTGTGCATGGTGACAAATATGGGTCCAATTGCATTTTTTTACATGTAGACATCCAGTTAGACCAGCACCATTTGTTGAAAATTGGGAATAGGGCTTCCTCAAGACCCAGCTATTCCACTCCTTGGAATATACCCAGAAGATGCTCCAGCACACAACAAGAAGATTTGCTCAACCATGTTCATAGCAGCCTTATTCATAATAGCCGGAACATGGAAACAGTCTATGTGTTCCTCAGTAGAAGAATGGATAAAGAAATTGTGGTACATTTACACTATGGAATACTATTCAGCTATTAAAAACAAGGAATTCCTGAAATTTGTGAACAAATGGATTGAACTAGAAATGGTCATAATGAGTGAGTTAACCCAGAAGCAGAAAGAGTCAAATGGTATATACTCACTTATATCTGGACACTAGCCCAAGTAGCATGTCCCATGAAAGTCTTCACTTATCAGGAAAGTAGGACAGAGGGAAGGGCATCCTATTGGGACTGTAGGTGAGAGAAGCATGGGAGAATGGGGAAATAGAAGGATCCAGAGGGTCCTAGGAACCTACAAGAAGAACATTATGACGGGCAGATCTGGGCCCAGGGGTCCTGCTCAAACTATGGCACCAGCCAAGAACAATACATCCAGTAAACTTCGAACCCCTACCAAGATCTACCCAATGGACAGGTCATTTTTCACAGTTGTGTGGAGATTGGGGTCTGACTTTCACACGAACTCTGGTGCCCCGTATTTGACCACGTCCCCTGGATGGAGAGACCTGGTGGCACTCAGAGGAAGGATAGCTGGCTACCAAGAAGAGACTTGATACCCTATGAGCATATACAGGGGGAAGAGGTCCCCTTCAGTCACAGTCATAGAGGAAGGGAGTAAGGGGAAAATAGGAGGGAGGGAAAAATGGGAGGATACAAGGGATGGGACAACAATTGAGATGTAATATGAATAAATTAATAAAATATATTTAAAAAAAGAAAAAATTGAGGGAGGGGGCTGGCACAGATGAAGGAAATAGCTAAACAACCACGGCATGAGAGAAAACACCTGAAATAAGCCAAGCCAGGCAGGTGCTTATGTGCTGCTGCTGGAGAACGCTGTCCTTAGAAGAAGATCTCACATTGGAAATATAAACTCAGGAGCCATGGACACATCTGTGAAATTTAATGCTGCGAGAATGAGTGAGATCACTCAGGAAGAGACAGAGAAGCAGGGCGCAGGAGGAGGGAGCCCTGAGTACTCTAGAAGCTCCACCATGGCGCAAAAGTCATTAAGGGGAACTGACAAGGAGGGGCCTATGAAGGGAAGATATGCAAAGCATATCAGGAAAGCACTTCAAGGAGGAACAGGTGGCCCACGGCTGGGAAGTGGTGTAACCTCTGGGAACTATGCATGCATTTGCCTCAGGACTGTTTTTCTCTTGTTTGAAACAAAGCCATCAGGGTTTTGCTCCCGTTATATACCCAATGCCTGGCACAACATTTGGCACAGGACAGAATGCAAGATACAACTGCTACAACAACAAAACCAAAACCA
>OU015746.1:127718351-127732545 GCA_907169655.1 Acomys percivali | reverse complement strand
CTGGGAGGGGCCTGGGAGGGGCCTGGGAGGGGCCTGGGAGGGGCCTGTGTATTTGGGAAGGGGTTTCAGTATTTCACACTGCATGAAGTCAAAGTGGGTGCTTACAGCCAGTCCCGATGGCATTATCTGCCTTCCCTAAGACACTGTACTTTTCCAGTGGTCTCTCCAGGTTCTCTTATGGTCTTAGAGAGGGGTCTGTGTCCCAGAGGCGTCAAGGGCTGGGAAATCCCAGAAGGGTTGGACAGATCTTTAATAAGAGTAATAATTAAAAGGAGTAATTGTTATGGAAAGAAACAGTGAACCCCTTTCCCTTTTTTTTTTTTTTTTTTTTTTTTTTTTTTTTTTTTTTTTTTTTTTTATTCGTCTTAGTTCTTTATCTTCTCAAAGAATATCACCGCTACCATTTCAGGTGATGTGTTATGATAGCTGTATTTTCAAAAGCTCTGGGTGTGACAGGCCACACCTTTAATCTCAGGGCTTGGGAAGCAGAAGCAGGTGAATCTCCATGAGTTGGAGGTCAGACTGTTCTACAAAGCAAGTTTCAATCAGCTGGGACTGCGTAGTGAGACCTTGTCTCAAATAAAACAAAATAAAATAAAAAAAGAACCCCAAATCTTAAGCTTTTCTTGACAGGGAGTTAGCTACATCCTCTGGTTAAAGAGTTCCCATGAAATCCCAGTGAGCTGTCCCCTCCCAACAAGAAGAAACAGATCATCTTTAGTTATGTAACAGCAGACATCACTGTGCCACCTCATTGTTGAGGATGGTTACCTTCCTTCCTCAGCCATCTTAAGGAACTCCTAAGCCCACCTGATAGCATTTTCTTGTTATAAACTTGTGTGGCCTCTGAGCTCATCACCTCATTCTCTGTAACCGCTCATTATCCACAGGATGATCTAAAGCCTTCAGAGCCCTCAAGACCATGTACAGTCAGACCTGGCCACATCCCTGTGCAGCTCTACTCCGCCCGTGCTTGTTTTCATTGCTTCGGTCAGATACATCTTCCTGCTGTTGCTTGTGTGTCTAGGCAGGTGCTCTCCCACCCCAGGGCTTTCCCAGTGGTTGTTCTTGCTGTGTTACTACGGCTGCATTTTCACTCTTCACCCTCAGGACAGGAATCTAGCTTTGGCCGTTCTGCAGCTCAGCTTGTGACACAGCATCCATCGGGAGTGCTGTGCTTGCTCAGTAAATATTTGAGGGATGAGGCTATGCCTCTCTATAATTACAGGCTTGTGCATTTTAATGATATGGCTTCTGAAAATAGCCGAGAGTGGAAAACAATAACCCAAAGGTTCATGTTTATTTCAGTTAGAGGGTCACTGGAAAACATAACAATCATATTAGGCTCCTATGGTTTCTGGGAAGGTTTTACTTATCTGACAACATCCTGTATGGGGACATCTCAGACCTATGGAAGTCCTGCTGCTGTCCTATGTGCCACACACTGTGCTCTACAGGATGTCGCACAGACTGGGTAGAAATTAGTAGCCTCTGAAAACCTTTCAATTCCACCTCAGGATCTCTAAGATCCCTCAAAAATAAAAATAAAGCAAAGCAGGGCCTTACTGCATCCCAGAGTCTGCAATGAAGGTCAAATTCTGAAAGATGCATCCATTCTTCATACAGATACGTCTATGCAATTTTCAGGTCCAGTGAAAAGCAAAATCAAATTTGGTCCTTATTCTCTTGGAGCTTACAAACTAGAGAAAGTAGGCACAATGAAACTAATGAAGTACTGCTCTAGGTTACAATACGGAAACACTGGGAAGGGACCAGCCTGAGTTTGCTGTCGCTTTCACGATGCCTCAGAGAAACAAGAGTCAGACAGTGGGGAGAGGAGAGAAAATTCCCACAGGACACAGTATGTGGGAGAGCCCTGGGGCGGTAGGAGAGCACCCGCCTGGGAGCACAAGCAACAGACAGAAGACTGTATCTGACTGTAGCACAGAAAACGAAGAGAGGGCAGAGTGGAGCTGCGTGGGGCCTCAAGGGCTTTGCAAGCTTTATGCCTTCCCAAGAACCTGCAGGAGAATTTCTAACGAGGGATGAGACATGACCATACTTGTATGGAAAAGATCACTCTGGCAGTAGAGGCTCGATAGTTTAGTCAAAAGTCTGCAAAGCATGACCGGAGCAAGGACGACACTAATAGACATGGCAAAGTGAATGGGAGAAAGCCCTTAGGGCTTCAGCCTCACACAAGTAACGGAGAAATTCTGAGAATGGCAGAAATAGCCTTCTGCAGGGAAGAGCACACCAATCGGTTGTCTAACGTCAGGTCAGCCCAGAAAACATACATGTGAGTGACTTTATGCTGACTGAGCAGGTCGGGCTTAGGAATGTATACGCGTACATGCTTATACGGATGGTTGTCATAGCAACAATGGAAAAGGGGACCATGAATTTGAAAGAGAACAAGGAGGAGCATATGGGAGGATTTGGAGGGGAGAAAGGGAAGAGAGAATGATGTAATTATATTATAATCTCAAAAATGTAGCAAAAAAATAGCAAAAAGCCCAATATACTTTGATCATATTCTTTCCCTTCTTATGACCTCCCAGAGAAATTAAAAATTTTTTTTAATTTAAATTTAAATTTATGTGTATTGATGTGAGGGTGTCAGATCTTGATGTTACAGACAGCTGTGAGCTGCCATGTGGGTGCTGGAAATTGAATCCGGGTCCTTTGGAAGATCAGGCAGTGCTCTTAACCACTGAGCCATCTCTCCAGCCCCAGAAATTTTGTTTTTTAAAATAAGAATTGTTACTGAAAATATTTGAATGGACAATGGGTTATCATTTATTCAGGGAATATTTGATGAACATGCACATTAATGGAGGACTTCCTGTTTGACTTTTTAGATTCCTTCAGGCTTTCAAATTCAATGGTTTTAATTTCCTATTTGAAACCTTAATTGTTCAAAATGAAGATTACAGCTTGGATTCGTTCAAGTTGACTTTTTTTTTGTGTACTGTAGATGCATGCTTCCCAGGCACTTAAAAAATGCCACAATACCCAGCACTTGGGAGGCAGAGGCAGGTAGATCTCTGTGAGTTCAAGGCCAGCCTGGTCTATAGAGTAAATTCTAGGCAGCCATGGCTACACAGAGAACCCCTGTCTTAAAAAACCAAAACCAAACCACCACCACTACCACCATCACCACTACCACCACCACCACCACCACCACCACCACCACCACCACCAACAACAACAACAACAAACCAGCCACAACCAGCACCATCTTCAAGGTAGCAACACACTTAATAACTGATTTGTGTGTCATTTGTTTTGGCTTCAGGACTTTTGCAGAGAGTTTTGGTCCATGTGCATACGTAAGATGTTTGGCAGGCCTGTCACCACCTAAGTATGATGCTTTGGGTACCATACAAAAGGTTTCCTCAGCTACCCAGTAGTAAGCTTAGAATTGCTCTGGGTCTTTACCTGCAATTCTCTTTTTCCGCTTTCTCTTCCACCTTATTCCTTCTCCTCTTCCTCTTCCTGCTCTCTCTTTCCCTTGTATATGGGTTCTTTCAGGTTACTGGGGACGTAGCATCTGCTTTTTTTCCCTAGGCATATCTCTCCCTTGGTTCCAGGATGTGCCTGACTTGACCACTCTATGCCCATCTTATGTTCTGAAATGTCCCACCTCAACATGTCACCATCCATCCTTGTAAGGGGAATGAGCAAGCACTACTCTCCTATCTCCTACTGATCTTGTTTCCAAAGAGACTCAACTGTGCACTAAAGAGTCATGATTTTTTTTTATTTTCTGGCTTGATCTTGAGCTGGTGGAAGAAGATCCTGGATTTCACTGGATGATCTATGAAGGTGTGATACAAAGCGTGGATACAATAAATAATTATTCATTTCTTCTTTTGCTTATGAATGGATGAGAAATGAACATGCACAAAAGTTACATAATATGCCTTTCCAGTGAGCCTATCATATGCAATATTACGTCAGTAACAATAGTTATTTACTAATAATTAAAACAAACTGTTTTCCAATTTTGGGGTAGGCAACTGCTTATAAGTAAGGCTCACATATGTCTGTACCTCAAGATCACTTCAGCGAATTTTTACAAATAAGACTCTTCCATGGCAATTGGGGAAAACCTATTTATATTTTTCTACCTCAAAGCAATGTTTTCATAATGATGGTTGTGGTCGTTGGAGTGAAAACAGCCCCATAGGCTCATAGGAACTGGCACTATTGGAAAGTGTGGCCTTGTTGGAGGAAGTTTGTCATTGGAGGTGGGCTTTGAGGTCTCAGAAGCTCACGCCAGGCATAGCATGCCTCAATCTCTTCCTGCTTTCTGCTGATGTGGATGTAGAAGTCTTGGCTTCCTCTGCAGTACCATGTCTGCCTGCATCTCGCCATGCTTCCCACCATGATGACAATGCCAATGGACTAAGCCTCTGAACTGTAAGCCGGCCCTAATTAAATGCTTTCCTTTATAAGAGCTGTTGTGCTCATGGTTTCTTGTCACATCAATAACAACCCTAAGAGAATGCTTAAGCACATTTTCCCAATTTCATGCTTTGGTAACTCGAGAGGTGCGACTTTAAGGGGAATATGAATTGCCTTCGGGAAGTGATGGATGCCATTGGTTTTCACAGGAGTGGGTTTCTGACAAAACAGCCCTTTTGGTACCCTTCGCTCTTGCTCCTTGGTGATACTGATGCCACTCATCTGGACTGCATCTGGAATGGTTTGCTCAGACCAGCGGTTTTCAATCTTATAGGCCAGGAAGAGGACCGGAAGTGAGGGGTTATCTGAGTTCCCTAGGAAGCCAGTACTCAAGTGCAAGTTAAATCAAAATCTCTGGAAGTATATCCCAGACACTGATGTTTTCAAAGAGTTTCCCCCAGGTGATTTGAATATTAAGCTGGGGTTGAGTAAGAACCACCTCTCCAGAGGTAAAGTGACCGTGTCTAATGGTGGTTTCTCTGAAGTCAGAGCAAGAGACAAGAAGCAAGGCCCTGGGTTCAACTCTAGGCACTTTACCAAACAAACACAAGCCCAGCTCGTCCTTGTCTACTCACAACAGGAGATCTCAGAGCAAGTCTTTGGATTACCTGCACCACGGTCACTCCAGGCCCTTGCTGTAAAAGCACATTCTTGTCAAGCACAGTGGTGCCTGTTGAGAATTCCAGCACTCAAGAAATTAAGACCGGAGCATCCCCAGGAGTTCAAGGCCAGAGCAGGACACACACACACACACACACACACACACACACACACACACACACGTGTCTTGAATACATAATTAATTAATTCTGGGCCCACCTGTAGGCAGATAAAATCTTTACAGTAAGCTCGAGAACATATATTCAAAACCGTATCCCCAGGGCTTTTATATGTACAATAATATGTTTGTCTGTAAGATAAAATAAAATCTCTTTAGCCCCGTAGTCAGAGATCTTTAAACAAGTTGTTTATAACCAACTATTCAGCTTATTTTTCCATACTCTCTGCACCAATCCCGTGTGGTAGGCAGCATCTAAGGTGGGCTGCTCTGGGACTCACACTCACATATACTCCTTTGCCTTCAACGCAGACTTCACTTATTGACTCACTGCTGTTAACAGAATGGTGAAGCCTAACTGTGGCTTCTGACTCCCACAGCTCTTTCCCTCAGAGTCCTAGCCATGCTAACAGGAGCTCTATGGAGGACTTAGGCTGTGTGATGATTTGACTGAGACTGGTCCCTCTTAGCTCAGATATTTGAATATTTGGCCTTGGATGAGGTGTGTCACCAGGGGAGGGATTTTGAGGTTTCAAAGGACTTGTGCAATTCCCAGTGCATGAACTTGCTTTCTCTCTTTCCTTCCCTCCTCCCCTTTCCCCTGGCCTTCTGGTTGTGGAGCAAGATGTGAGCTCTCAGCTTATCTTTTGATCCATCATTATGGACTCTAATACTCTGAAAACATGGACCAAATTAAATGCTTCCTTTTATAAGTTGTCTTGGTCATGATGTCTTATCACAGCAATAGAAAAGTAGCAAAGACAGGCTGTCAGTGCCTATGTGGTGGGCTTAAAGTAGATCTTCCAATCAAGCCCTGGGATGCCTACAGCCTTGGCTAATACCACAATTGCAGATTGATGAGGATTCTGGAACTAGCCACGCTTGGATCTCTGACCCACAGAAAGTGTGGCATAACAAAACAAAAAAAAATTTTTTTTTTTTGTTGAGCCTTTAAGATAACTTGTATGACTACTGGGAAAACCCTTTTTAAAATTTAATCAAATCTTTATTCTTTCAAGCTTAGAAAATTCTATATTTTTTTCCACAGAAATTGGTCCTTTCATATAAAGTCGGTAATATGCATTGTTATATAGCATGTGTTTTATATTTTTTTAACTTTTGTTTTTCCAGTGTTCAAGCTAGTGTACAAAGTGATGGGTTTCAAAACAATATTTTCACACATGTTTTTTCCTTGCATTTTTGTATTCTCTTGTTTGTGATTGCTGATGCTAGGTCTTCTAAAGAAAAACTGCAAGCACACTGATAAGAATTTTGCCTTTATTTTAATTCTCATAACTCACTCTAATACTACGAATGATATCAGTGTCTTTAAATAATGCTGGGTAAAGGTGGCACTATAAGGGATGTTGATCGGAAGACCCCATGAGATCTAACTTTTGCTTTCCATTGTCATTTCTGCTAGATGTGTTAATGTTTGGCTTTACCTGAGGAGAAGATTCCAAATAGCATTCTGAGCAGAAAAAAGAGCTGGCTGCTGGGATACACTCCCTGGTGACTCCCAAATGCTTGCATCTTTAAGCACCCTCTCTCCAGCCTGTTTGCCAGGCTCCTCCAGACTTCACGCCCTATGGACTCAGTCTTTCTTAGGCCATAATTCATGTATTTTTTTCACTTGATTCATGGTCAACTCAGTCCATATTACCACGAGTATTACCTGTTTACAAGATCCTTCTCAGAATCAGTGTGAAGGAGATCTGTGTATTGTCCCTGTGTGCCAACACCTGTGGGGCCTCAGAATGCCCGTCTACCTAAGATATAAAGCCTTTAACCTGAAACAGGCATGGAAACATTTCAGAAAACTTCTCTACTCACTCTTCGGAGCCAGGGTTGAAACTATTGCAAAGAGCTTTGGAAACTGCGGTTAGAACGCAAATGGAAAACCATCTTTGTTCTATCTGGTTTCTGCACAGGAAAGCCTCCGTGAACTAAAGCCCCATGAAGGAAGACACGCTGATCCTCAGCTTGCCGATTTAGTAAGAGGGCCTTGTGGGCAGTGAAGGCTGGGGGCCCGTGGGTCTCTGTACACAAACCCTAGCAAGCTTTTCTCCTCACCACCGACTGATAGAGAAACTTCAAAGGGCGGGCCTTGCTCCAACTCAGCTCCAGTCTTTCTTATCAGAGGTGACTGTTAACGTAATCAGGAGGTCTCGTCTCAGATGTGGTGTGTAGTTCAGCCCTAGACAGTCTCTCATTGGGTCTGCCACCTTGGTTTGACCCTAGCTTTTCTTGACGAGGTCAGAGGCAGTGCTATAGCACTGTGCATATCTGACCCACAGTAGTATGTCCCTGCGTCTTTCATTGTCACCTTTAGAATGTCAAGTACAAACTGACTTTTTGGAGTGTCGATATTCCCTTTGAAATTACCCGTCGAGTCATCAGTAGAGTTCTTATTTAGTTTGTATACTAAAATCAGGGCATTGTTTTCACTCTTCTTATACCAGCTCATTTGAAAACTCTCCAAGTTCCCGCCAGTTACAGTGCAGGAGAAGGTGGCAGGATTCCCAGCTAGAACAGTCAGGGTTTTGTCAACTGGTTCCAAAATCACATCCAATGAGACCCCTGAAGGAAAGAACCTCAAGTCAGAAAGGTTGCAAAGGAATTCCTCCATCCCGAGGGGACAGAGTTTAGTTGCATGCTAGGCGTTGATTCACCCTGTTGAGTTCCCAGAAAACTGTTCTAGGATACACTTCTCAATGAGTGCCTGCTCTCACCTGTACCGAAGATGAAGAGGCAGAAGACTAGAAGTCTCCAAAGCATGGCTTCCCTTAAGATGATTTGGAAGTAGCCTGGTGCTTCCCTTGGCGGCCCTGCCAAGACTCGTCTCTGTCTCTGTCTCCGTGAGAATCCTTATCTGCTGTAAAGGTGGTTTGGTATTTGTCACTTCCTCAGAGAGACCTGTGGCAAGCCAGTGAGGTCACGGGCTGGTAGGATGTTAATTCAATAAACCGACTACCCGCCTACTGCAAGCCAGATATCATCGGGGAGATGCAATGGGGGAAAGGATATGGCTTCAGGGCTTCAAGGAATTCACGGTTCTTTTTGTTTGCAGAGAAGCGGAGAGAACACACAAACAGCAGTGACGGTCCTACAAAGGAGGTGGCCCCAGTGTCCCAAGAGCACAAAGAAGAGCTTGCCGCAGGGAATCCTGGGTTGAGCCCTGACGGCTGAGTAGGACCTGACAGATTTTGTGTCCAGAGAGCTCTCCCATGGGAGAGAGAAGTGAGGAAATGAAGTAATCCGGTCTGTGAGTGCTAGCTAGCCCTCCCACCTCCAGATAAAGATAACCTCCTGTGCGTCCCGTCCCGTACACCTGCCTGCCTTGTTGCAGCGTCCAGTCTTGAGCCCTTCCCTGTTTGTGCTCAGAACCTGCAGAAAAGTCCGTGCAGGTTCACAGTGTGTCACAGAGTCTTGATCTGCGTCGACTGTTTCTTCTTTCTAGAATAATAATAACTTAATTCTCTCTTTCCCACCTCCCATGAGGGAGACATCCCTTTGGATCCCCGGAAATGTTAGGCCATGACACTAATCAACTTTATTTGGATTGTCTGAGGATTGATCTCCTTGCCTGGGGTTTTAAAATTATTTAAAACATAAATTTATTTACATTAGCAGTGCCATTACCAGACATAGATTATGTCAATATTAGCAGCTTGGTAGATATTTACTGGTTAAGCAGGATTTCTGTTTGTAGTCTAGGACTCCCGAGGAGCCCAGATGGCTGGATTCTCACTCTAGTGAAGGCTGAGATTAGAGAAATATTTACCAGAAAACAGGTTAAAACCTAGGATGTATAACTTTTCTGCTCACCTCTTGGGTGTCTTCTGGCAACAAGAGCACACCTATCTAAACAGAACTCACTTGTAATAACAGGAGGCTCGCTGCTTAGGTGGAGCCCCTGAGCGCCACTGTGTAAAAAGAACACTGATTTTGCAGGTCTAACCATCTATGGCTGGAGTCTCGCTTTGGAACTTGACACTACAAAGCAATTTACATTTTGAAGCCTTAGTTTCCTCCTCTGTAAACAGAGACATTGTAGTTACTTTGTAGGGATCCTGTGAGGTCGAAAGGAAAAGACACAGATGAGCAGCCACTCTTTTGTTTTAGTGCATCATGGTAGGTGCACCAGAGATGTTGATTTCTTCTTCTTGCCTCTTCCGTCTTGTCATGGTAGGTTGGTGGCCTTGTCTATAGCTTCCTGCCTGAGTCGTAGTCACCAGAGAAGGCACAGAACTTGTAATTTCAAGTCTGATACAGAACGATCCAATGAGGAAGAGAGGTTTCTGCCTAGGTATGTGAGTTTGCTTGTGGGACTCAGCGTGTAAATGGATACACTAATGGAGCTACGTCAGAGATATCTTGCTATCTTCTGTACCGTTAGGAAAAGGACCCAAGAGCAGAGAGCCTCCGTTGTTTCAGGGTATATGGGATGCGCGGGGTTTTTTTTAAGAGGCAAAAAGAGTTAGAATAAAACCAGCTCCGACTCCGTGTACACATAGCCTGCTAGCTTTCTTCCTGATGGTCCCTTTCACTCTGGGGTTGTGGTAGGTACCATTTTCTGGTCTCTAGGGTCACTTGAGCATCCATGGAGCTATGCAGATCCTCTCTATTGATCAGAGCTTTTAGGACTTACTTTACCTTTGGCTTGAGAACATATCCATTCTCCCCATTTTCCTAGATTCTTTGGGTGAGGAAACAGGGGTAAATGTAGCAGAGAAAAGCTCGTTTCTTTGGCTTATCTTTTTACACACCACCCTCAGACACAAAGGCTCAGTAACAGCCACATGGGCTGTGATGTGTGCCTGTGAGGGATTTCTGTTTGGGGGTGGCCTTTATCAGCTGCCACCCTGCGTCTAGTCTGTCTCTAGTTTCTCTGCTGTCATTGGATGGTTGAATCAAAGAGCAAGAACGGAGGTGACTGAAGAAAAAGGTGGCGTTTGTATCTCCCCAGATGGATGTAGGAACTCAGCTGCTGGGCATCCCAGGCCTGCCTTCAGTAAAACAATGATTCTTCTCCTGCGACTGTGCTGGGCTTGGAATGTGCAGGCTGCTGGGGTTTCTTTATTTCTTTGATTTGTTTTCCTGCGGTGTCTGTGCCTCATTGGTTGTTTTAAAGCAAACATGAGAGATTTAGAGGAACTCGTGAGGAATTTCTATGGGTGTCAAGGAAAATCACGGTCTCATTTGTGCCTATAAAGATTTCGGCTGCCAATATTCCATCTGCAATTCACTTCCCCAGCTGTGTGGCACGGACTCAGCAGAAGCAGCTGCCAATGAAAACAGCACAGAGACGGGCAGAGACTCCTTCCAGTTGTAACTCAGCTGCTGCAGCTGCTGCTGACTTGGGACCTTGGGATGTAAATAAATAAACATTTTCATATTTAGTTGCAGCTCAAGGTTTGATCCCGCTAGGATGTGTTCTTGGTTCCCACCAGCAGCAGCTCGTCCTGGGATGTAAATGTCATAGCTCCAATCTGTGCTTCACTCTGGCCGCGCACCCATCATCACCGCCTAGTCCCTACACGTGTCTGCTGTACTGCGTGCTCCTCGTGTCCACTGTTCTGCATGCTCCCGTGTCCACTGTACTGTGTGCTCCCCCACGGTGCGAACTCTGCCGTCCCGGAGGGAGTTTGTTCTTCTTCTTCCCTTGACTTTGACTCGCACCTTGATAGCAGGACCACAGTAACTGCTCAATTCACGTTCCTGAATGAAAAATTAATCATTGCAATTCTCTATGCTGAGACATATGGTGACTTGGAGACTTGACTTGTTTAACGTTCCTCGCTACTTCTTCTTCAGGTGTGGAGGCTGGAGGGAGGGCTTGGTATAGATGATAAGGTGGTTAGGACAGGCGGAAAGTTTCCATCAGCTCCCACATGGTTGCCATTTTGTTCCCACAAATCAGTACCTAGAAACCTGCCCTTGGCCAGTGCTTGCCAGTCAATATTAAGCTCACCAAGGCATGGTCCTTTTTCCGTCAAACTTTCCTTTCCCATTTGTGCTAGCTTGTCTTGGAAAAGAAGGAAGATGCTTGCTGTCACACACATTCAGCACTGAATAATGAAACGGAAGATTGGAGAAGATCAGATGGAGAGTCACATTTCCCTCTTGCTTGTGGCAGTAGAGTTCCTTATGGGTAGACAATACATCAGAGCTCCTAAGAGTGTGTACCCTAAATTTCATGCGCGTCAGTGACCCTAAGTGTTTTGGGTGGGGGAAGTGAACTTGGGAGTAACAGCCAAACACGTATGCAACTGGTCTAGCAAAGCAAAGCCTTTGAAATAGAATCCTGACACCAAATTCAACAGAAAATTACCTCCAACTTCTCAGCCCAATAAAAACCCATTTTGTACTGTCTTATGCTTTGGAAGAGTTGCTCTTAGCGGGCACCAGTGCTGATAAAACAAGGTGTTGGCTGCAAACAAGAAAGCTAGCAAGATGGCAGGGGATGGAGCCTCCGTTTAAGAACAAACAGGCTGGGAAGTCCTGGTGGACATTCATTCTTAGAAGAGATGTGTGTATATAGTCTATGTATATGTGGGTACCTGTTTGTGTGCACATGGGTTGTGTGTGTGCACGTGTACACATAAGGAGACTGGAGGTTGATGTTGGATGATTTTCTCTCTCTTTCTTTCTACCCTAGAGAAGACAGTCTTCACACAACCCCAGCTCCCAGCTCAGCCGGTCACACTAAAGGGTCCACGTGGTGGTTTCTGCAATAAGCTGGGCTGATGTCGAAGTGTCTTTGGGCAGCCTGGAGCCTTGGGCTGAGCTTGACACTTGATTTTTTTCGCCCAGGATACAGTAAGGTCAAGTGTACTTAGACTTCTTTTGTTGCCTTGTTGGAAGTAGGATCTTTTTAGGTCATCTAGTATCTTGCCACACCTAAATTTATTATCTATATTTATGTTCACAAACAGCCTTAATTTTATTTCTGCATGTATGTTTATAAATTATCCCATCATTCTACGCACTTAATGAGTAGAGGCATTGTTGTATTTTAATATCTTACAAGGTTCATATGTTTGCTTGTTTTATGAGGGTCAAACAAAAATTACCTTCTTGTTTGCTTTTTCCTATGTCATAGGCCTTTAATAATTTATCAGTGTCCTCTGCAACATCCTTGGGAAAAGATTTTGAAGGTCTTTTCAATTGTATTTCTTTAAATTCTCATGGATATTCAGCTCTTGCTAGAGGGGATAATATGGAAAAATATGGATAATATGGAAAAATGCTTACGTTTCCAAAAGACTGGCTTAATTCTGTCTGGTGTGTGTGTGTGTGTGTGTGTGTGTGTGTGTGTGTGTGTGTATGTAGTGTGTGTGTGTGTGTGTGTGTGTGTGTGTGTGTGCTCATGTGGGTACACATATGGAGACCAAAGGTTGGTGTTGGATGTCTTTCTACCTTAGTCTATTAAAACAGGGGCTTTGGCTGAACTTGGAACTCAGGGAACTAGCTGGCCAATAAGCTTCAGTGATTCTCCTGCCCCTGTCCCCCTGGTGCTAGGATTACCATTGTGCACCTCTGTGCTTAAGTTTTTTATATGGGTTTGGAGGATATGAACTCAGGTCTGCTTGTGTGCAGGAAAGGCAAGTTACTGATTGATCCATATTCCTAGGCTAGAGATTGGCTTAATGCTCATAAATAACTTCCTAAAGGCTCAACCCAATCAACTCTTAAGAAAATGTAGCAATTACCACCATGATAACACCATCAGAAACACAGGTAGTTGATATGAGTGTTTCCTGTGTACCAAGACTTACTCTAAATATTTTGGAATTGGATAGTTCTCTTAATTTTAGGAGTAATTCTTTCATGAAAGTTTTGCTGAGAAAAGCAAAGAACAAAGACATTTGGCTAGTGAGTTAATAAGAGAAGACCTGAAGAAATTTAGCTTTCAACCTGACCTTGAACTCAGCCACTTTACTGTGCTCTCCACCATCCATCCATTCATCTATCTATCTATCTATCTATCTATCTATCTATCTATCTATCCACCCATGCATCCATTCATCCACTGATACAGTCATAAATCTTATAGATTATACATCTTTAATCTATCTACTTTACTTCATCTATGTATGTAAATATTCACTATTTTTCAGGTTTTTAGAAGTATTGGTAGGCTATCAAGGATCTGCAATTAAGATGTTAATTGCTGGCCTTGATTTTGCCTGTGTGTAATTCATTTGTCCTTCTGGGAATCAGGGACTGTGCTTTTATTTTCAGGTGGAAAATTGTCGTAATTCAGTAGGATTTAATTTTCACCTCTCATGGTTTAAGAAGATAAAAGCGAGGAACTGATACCTGCTGAGTGTATTTTATATTTGACAAGTACTCGTTTTTAATTTGCATTTGCACAGCATTTAGTGTATTGATTTGTAAGGCATAAAGACTTGTTAGTTTTGAATGAATGAATGATAAATACATGAGGCAAGTTCAGGATAACACTAAATGCTGCTTGTGTCTTGTTGGTAGACTCTTTGGATTTTGTGTATTGTGTCTGCTTGGGGCTCAGTCCTTTGTTCCTAATGGTATCCAACAAATATAACAGTGCCTTTAGTGCACAGTGGTAAATGGCCTTGTGTCTTGGTTTCACATACTTAATAGGAAGGTATTGGAGAACAGTGTCCTGTCTACAAACAAATGGCTGTGCTCTGTTCCATTGTGCCTTTGAGGCATTGTAGAAATAGGTGAGCCTTTGGTTAGCTCTTTGCAGATACAAGAACATGGAAGTGAGACTCTCATCAACATTTTTATACTGACATTGGAGCGGCCTCTGTCTAAGCCATGACAGCCATCTTGGGAGATTCCATGACTTTGGTTCTGCAGGAGATGTCTGGTATAAATAATAGGAAATAGAAACTGAGAGGTGTTGGGGACACACACACACACACACACACACACACACACACACACACACACACA
>OU015746.1:127686924-127706765 GCA_907169655.1 Acomys percivali | reverse complement strand
TTGTGGTTTGTGTGTGTATGTGTGGTGTGGGTGTTTGTGGTGTGTGTTTGTGGTTTGTGTGTGTATGTGTGGTGTATGTGTTTGTGGTATGTGTGGTGTGTGTGTGTGGTGTGTGTGTGTGTATGTGTGGTGTGGGTGTTTGTGGTGTGTGTGTGTGTGTGGTGTATGTGTTTGTGGTTTGTGTGTGTATGTGTGGTGTGTGTGTTTGTGGTTTGTGTGTGTATGTGTGGTGTGTGTGCGTGTGTGTGTTCCAGAGCCCACATTCATTGATCTACAACAGATTGCTCCCCCTTCTCCATATTACTATTCATTCATTGATTGACCCGTTGTTCATTCATTATTCATTCAAGAAGCCATACTGTCCCAGCAAGGACATTACAGACACAACAAAAGTGTCCCAAGTTTTCACACCAGCTGACATAGTTTCCCAGACAGAGAAGGCCTGTTTGCTGCCGACTCTCGCCTCCACCTTCCAGTGCTTTATCAGTGAAGGATCTGCTCACCTTTGGATGCTGTTAGGTGTCTGTTCATGTGGTCCCCATTTCTCCTTACTGCCCCAAGGGCCCTGCTGCTTCTCTCTCTCCCACACAATTCCATCGACCTTTGTCCTTAGGGTGACTGGGCAGGGTCCTGGGGCTGCCAGCTGGCAGGGGTGGCTGCAGGGAGAGCACTGTGTTTGTCATGGGGAAATAGTCTTCAGATAAGCAAAGGAAAGAACCTCTTGATTCAGTATTGGTTAGAAGCAAATTAGACTCCACTCTGCCATGTTGTTTGATATGCCTTGGGAGGAGGAAATTCGATTATGCCAACATTTCAAAAGACTGGGCTGCTATGATAAAGGTGTTTATATTCCCTGGTTATAATGCCCACTGAAAATGGGGGCTATTCTGAGACCAGGCAGTTGAGGGAGAGACTTTATGTAATTTAAATTTACACAGACTTAGCCTCTTAAATTTACTGACAAGGAGCTAGAAGCTTTGATACTAGCTCCCCAGGAACGTAACCTTTAACAGAGAAGCAATGGTCAAAAAGAGCTCAGAAGAGTGTAACACTGTTTCTTTAGTCCTTAGAGCATGTGTGTGGGAAAACAATTTGTTCAGTCAAGTTGGACTTTAAGTCGATCCTTGTGTTTTCTTGTCCTTGTCTTTCTCTCTTGTGCAGTCTCTGCTTCTAGTCAGAACAACTTTAGACCTGCCCTTCCCCCCTCACCTTTGCCTCTGTGCCTAGCTTCCTTCTTAGCAAGCCACACGAAACCAGGCACTGAAGCAAAGCCAGCCCAGAGCCCTTGACAATCGGCTGCTGGGGGTCTTTGTATTCCATTGTCTTGAACGGTTGCTACAAGTCAGCCTGTGATTTTCTGTAGGTCCTGGGGCCTGAGACACAGCTGCTTGTCTGCTTTGTCTGTGACCTGCAGACAGGCCAGGTCACATGGTACTTCCCCTCTCTTCCTAGTCACGTCCTTGTCTAGGATCTGTGGTGGAGTGAAAGACCAGAGTCTCTGTTTGAAATGTCAGAAAAGGGAAGCGAGCCCGGCTGAGATTCGGGGGGCTTGTCGGGGTGTCTATTGTTATCCTCCGTCAGCTCGTGTGTAGGTAGCCATGTGTGCTAAGACATGGCCAGCCCTGAAACATACATGTATGTAACATTATTCAGACCAAGCAGGCTGTATTTATGTATGTAGGAACATGTATGTATATTATATACGTATGTAACAACAAATAATTAAAAAAAAAAAAGAGGCCATGAATTTGAAAGTAATCAAGGGAAGGTTTGGAGGGAGGAGAGGAAAGGGAAAATGATGAAATTATAGTATGGCCTCAAAAAATAAAAGAAATAATAAGAAGTTAATAGACAGACAAGGAGAGCCAGGCCCTCCACTAAGTACCAGGGACTCAGTGACTCCGGTCCTCAGCTCCAGGCTTAAGCAGGAACTGTACCTACCCAGAGCTTGAAGTTTCCCTCGAGGAGCAAGGCCTGCAGGGATAGCTTAGTCTTTAGCAGCCCGCATCCCTCCCACTGTTCTTTCTCATTGGATTTCAAGTCACTTTGCTGTCTTCACACACTGGTTGGCTTAGTATGTGTCACTAAGAACAGGAGGCTCTGCGGCCTGGATAGGATTGTAAGGGTTTTCCAGGTTTCACTGAAAGAAAAGTGGTCACTGGCTTTGGATCAGCATCTTGCATGAGCAGTTCTTGGCTCCAACAGGGCTTTATAACCTTTGGTCCTAGGCAAGATTCTAGGCCTTTCTTGGGGTCGGTGTCAGTTTTCTTGTTATATGTCAGAGCTGAACCATGCCATGAAGTAGATACTGACCTCATGTGCCTGGGAGCAGGAGGCCCCAGTGCCACCTCACTTTCTTACACGCCTGGGAGCAGGGAGCCCAGTGCCACCTCACTTCCTCAGTGCTTTCAGGCCACGTGCTTCCCCTTGTAGTCGGCCTTCCTCTGGGAACACATTGCAGCCATTTCTCTGGTTTGCCCTAGGTTACAAAAAAAAAAAAAAAAAAAAAAAAAAAAGCCAGGAGGGGAGTCACAGAGAGGCTTCCTCCAGGCTCTCAGTACCTCTGGAGTCACCCTGAATTCTGTGGAACAGAATCGTTTGGCTATCCTGTCTAATTTCCTTTGTGTTTAAAGCATGATTTTCTTTTTGTAGCATGCAGGAGTTGGTGACTCAGCGAAGCGAGGAGGTATCGTCCAAGAATGTCTTTTAATGTTCGCGGTCCCACAGTCACAGTACCCACCCATGCGTTCTTTGGTCTCCATTGGCGTGTGGCTCTCTATTGAGCACCATCATTAGTACCCGGGATGGAAAGCGGCTGCGTCCCCTGAAGCTCCTGGTCTGAATCAGTAGATGTTTCTCACTGTGAAGGCAGCCAGGTATTCGGGCTTTTAGGTGCATGAGAAAGTTATCCTTCCTACCAGGGAAATGACCAAATCCAGAGGCCACGACGGTTCAGGAATAAGTCTCAGCCCACTGAGGATCTCTGGCTGGCTCGGGCCACCCACTCCTCTCCCTGATGGGTGGAGATGCAGGAGGGAAGGGGAGTCTTTATAGGGAATTGCTGAACAAGAATTATATATTTGGTCTTATTTCTACGTTTCAATTTTGCTGTTGTTGTTGCTGTTGTTGCTTTTAAGACAGGGTCTCACAATACAGCTCTGGCTATCCTGGAACTCACTATGGAGACCAGGCTGGCCTTGAACTTAAAGAGATAAAAAGCTTCCCAATTGCTGGGATTAAAGCGTGTGCCACCATGCCTGGGTCTACATTTCAGTTTTGTAGATGAGGATTCTGAGCCTCAAATTAAGTCAAATGACCAGAGCAAGCTCATTCTCCTAGGAAATAGTAGAGACAAAGTAAAAACCGGATCTCTGCCCTCTCTAACGTGCATCCTGCTGGGGCCGCCAAGTCTGATCCCTGGCAAGTCATCAGGTGCTCTGCGTCTGCCACTGCACACGTGGATGGAGCTTCCTTCTCAGCATTCCAACTGTCGCGCTCATTTCCGTGGGTAACACACTGCGATCAGTCATGTAAGCCCGCGTGCGTTTGAATACATTTGTATTTTAGACCAGCGGTCTGCGTGCTCCCCTTTCATAGATGAGATGTGCAGCATCGAGAGCCAGCCTCCCTTTGTTGACATGCCAGTTTCAACTCAACTTCTCAGGATGATATTCCAGTCTTTCTGAAGCGTTAACAGCTCGCAAAGTTTGATGTGCCAACTCTCCAAGGAACAAATTTGCATTTTAACTTGTGCCTTCAGTGGCTGGATTCCAAAGGACGGCTAATGGATAGATTCCAGATGTCACGGTGGCTTGATGGGTATGCCATCCTTTTTGTGCAATGTGTGTGTGTGTGTTAAATTTTGCCACATACATGTTAACTCCATGGGCGAGGCTGAGTCTATCCTACAGTGATGAAATCTGCAAAATTTCAAAGCAAATTATGCTTTATTTTCAATGTTAGAGAAGCTCCCAACTGGAACCCTCTGGTCTTCTGCTAAACCTATGGATCAGCAGGCTAGTACCTCTTCTCTTCTGTACATGGACGGCATCTTCTGCTGCAGTGCCCCCCCCCCCCCGTGCTCCCCCTCTGCCCAGGCTAAGGCTGCTGAGAATGCCAGCAGAGTTCAGGAGGAATTCTTTCTGGAGCAAGACGCTCTTACAGAATGAATCCTAAAGCTCTTTCCTTGACTGGACGTTTCCACAGTTCCCTCCGGATATAGTAGAAGACATAAAGAATCCCCAGGACAGCCCAGCGCTGTGGCACACGCCTTTGATCCCAGCACTCAGGGAGGCAGAGGCAGGCGGTCGTTTGTGAGTTCGAAGCCAGCCTGGTCTAAAAGCGAGTCCAGGACAGCCAAGGAGCCAGTATGTGGCGCTGCCCTCTGCAGTGAGCCTGGGCACTCATGGCACGCCCTATTGCTAACTTTACTCCCACCTCTGAGAAAAATCCCAGCAGACTCTGGAAGACAAGAGTTCATGCCAGGTCACCAAAAGAACAAATGCCTCTGGGTGGCTTCCAGCTGGAACCATGGCATATTCCACTCATGGTGAAGTAGAAGGTGCCATAAACTTGGGAGGGGAAGCATTCCTTTGTGGAGCCATCATCGCTTGGGAGAGTATAACTGAGAAAATGTAGTCTTGGGTTAGACATGGGCAATGGCATCCTTGAGCTTTTCTGAGGAGGACGTCTTTGATCTGCCATTGCTCAGCACATCCTTTATCCTAGGCAACACCACGACTCCAGTTCTTTCTCATGGTTCTGGAGCTGCAGAACGATTGACTGGATTCTCTTGATACTTGACTGAGCTTGTGCGTTGAAGTGAGTTGACAGGGAACTCTTGCTAAACTGGGGCGAGGCAGCTCAGAAGCTGTGTAGTTGTGGCCCTGCATCAGAGGAGGTCAGATGAAGAACATTTTCCTCACCAGACTCCACGCTAATGTCTTTCAAATATATTTTCTTCTGGCGCCTACCTTGTCTATAATACTCCATGGGCCCCTACATCTCCAGCTCTTTCTCACTAATATAAAAATAAGCTCATTGGAATGAATAGAGAGGATTGGTTTTACTCAGACTTAGTCACTAATGAGCACTTTCATTTTGTCAAAGTGTAAATATTAAAGTTATAAGAGACAGCCCAGGGATGAATTAATTATTTTAAAGACCCAAAAGTGCTTGCACAGTGTCTAAGGCTCTATGCGGAGGAGCTATATCCTCATTTATACAGAGCCTTTTGTTCTCGGACACCAAAGTCTCCAAGTGCTCCCCGGCGCCAGCTGGGACAGAACTGCTTAACAGGAACTCTTTCAGTCTGTTACGCCACCCGGCAGCTTATAAGTGGGAAACTGGGAATATGGAGAGTCCCCAGATCTGCAATTAGTCCCAAAGGGTCACGATTAGACAGGTCTGAACCTGTACAGTCGAGTCCTGTTCTGGTCTTGGTGGGAAAGGACAGTGGCTGGGACAGGTGAGGTTTTCACAGAGCGTAGGATGCTTTTATTTCTCAAAGGGCATCTTCATCACTTCTGTGCCTTTCCTGGGTGGGCAGGCACAGTGTTTGCTCACCACTTTCTATTTTATTATAAAAACACCTGCAATCACCTCATTTCTCATCCTAGAACTGTTGATAAACTAACACTTTGGCTGCACTGGTCATTTTTAAAAGGTGGGATAGGAACCCGGGATGAGTTTCTTACTGCCCACCTGCCAAGCTTATCTTTGAATGCAACTCGTCTCCGCCCTCAGGACCTAGCAGAAACGGCCTGGGTAACTGGTATCAGAACTACTGAACTTATTCGAATTGTTCAGGGAATCGTGGCCTCACACGATCTGTTGGTAACTTAGACTGCTGGGTCAGGAATAGTTGGCATGACGCTGAGTCTTATGTTAAGAACAAGGTAGGCTATGAAGCTTTCACTTCTCTGATGACAAAGGGCTGGGCAGTGGCTTGCCTTAGCAGTGGAAGAAGTAGGCTGCTGGGGGGTGTGTATGTGTGCCTTTTATAGTGTAGAAGCATGATGGCTAATAGAGTGACTTAAACTGGGAACCACTGGGTCTCTCCCACTGTCGGCGTCATGATCGTGTATAAACAACTGGAGGCCAGGGTTTCGCTTTGGCTGTGTTGCAAAGCTGAGGGACTCCATGTGCTGGAGAGAGCAGTGCAGAAAGCTTGAAAACGGAGCAGAAGAGATTCCCACCCACCCTTGGGGAACACGGGGCGGTGCCCAACTCTGAGGTTGGAGGCAGCAAAGGAGTCAGGCATGATATGAAGATGGAGAGGCCAGGACTCTCCCCTTTAGTCACCTGGCTGACATCTGTAAGCTCAGACCTGGTGTTAGCAAAAATGGCCTTCAACTTTCTGTTGAGTAACCAAAACAAACCGATAGCTTAACACACACTTGAGGTATTTTCAGAGCTACAGGGAGCTAGAGCTGTGTTGCTTGGCTGTGTGACCTTCAGGTTTGTTAATTTTTTTTTTCAAAAAATCAGGACAAAGTGTGGTTTTGCTCTAACAGATTGCCTGACACTTGAGCTTGCCAAGTAGGGGCTTGCCAAAGACTTTTGGTCTGACAAGGCTTTTCTTCGGTGACAGTTGCCGCTTGTTTTTATTTGTCATTTGTGTAGTCATTTCCTACTCCACTTGCTTTAGCTCAGTCTGGTCGCAAGGGCTTCCAGCAGCCCACTCTGGTGTCTTATGACAACACTGATCACTATGCTTTTGGGGGCAGGTGAAGGGCCTACGATTTGTGGCCCTTTGTCCCTGTGCAGTGGTTCCTGCCTGCCTTGCCTCTGTCCTCTGCAGTTCACCATCCTCTTCCCCTGATCCCCCGAAAGGACTCAGACATAAGCATTACTTCACTTTTGAGTCAGAGTGGCTCACTAAGAAGATTAACCGCGTAGCTTGTGGTTCTGAATGGAAGTAGTAGAGAGCGTTACTTGAAGTTAAATTCAGAAAAAGGGCAGTTCTACTTTCCATAGTAGGTAACGAATGTTAGGAAGTCCTTATTCCAGACTCAGAGCACATGAATATGTATTTTTACAGGAATCCAGACACAGACGATCATGACAACCCACTTTCAGAGCCAAGGGGAATGTCTTAATGTCCTAATATCCTAAACCTAATGTCCTAAACCTGCTGTTTAAAAGCCACTTTTTCCAGATGATTTTTTTCTGATTATAAAAGTGCTTCGGTGTTTTCTTGCCTCACTATTCAGCAACAGAGATACGGATAAACCCAGCGAGGTGTGCAAACAAAGAATACGGTTATATTGTCTGCAAGGCAGAGGATGCTACTGGAGATAGTCAGATTGTTAGTTAAGTCAGTCTCAGAAAGACAAATTCACATCTTTTATCTCATTTGTGGATCATGATCTTCATAGGTTTATAAAGTCACCTACGTAATGTCCCTAAATTTAAGCATTTTGTTTCGGAAGGAGGAGAAAGGGGGCCATTTCTCAAAGCACCTTATGAATGCACATAAAGTAAACCATCAAAGATCCCCCTGTCCAGAGAAAACAGCTATGCAGTGGGCAGATTTCCTTGTAATCTTTGGTATTTGTTTTCTTGTTTTTGTTTTTGTTTTTTTTCAAGACAGGGCTTCTCTGTGGAGCCCTGGCTGTCCTGGGCTCACTTTGTAGACCAGGTTGGCCTAGAGCTCACAGAGATCCGCCTGCCTCTGCCTCCCAAGTGCTGGGATTAAAGTCTTTGGTTTTGAGTGCATTTTCGTACAGTGCTGTAAACTTCATTCTGTACACTCAATTTTACGATAACTCCTTCCCATTTATATTAGAGCAAAATATTTTCCCCCAGTGATTTGAAACTATTCAAAATGTAATTTTTTGAATGTTATTTTTAATTATAAACTGACAAATTATAGCTGTATATATTTATGGGCTACAAAGTGATGTGATGATTTATGAATACCATTGTGGAATATCTAAATCAAGATAATTAACATATTTATCATCTCAAAGACTTACTTTTTGCAGTAAGCACATGGGAAATGTACACATTACTTACCATGTTCATCAGACTCTAATGTACCTCCCGTCTGACTGAGGCCTGGCGCTCTTTGAGTATCACATCATTATTCTCCTGGCATCCCAGCCTCTGGTACCCACATTCCGCACTCTGCTTCTTTTGTCTGCCTATTTTAGATGGCACAGGAGGATGCCCTGTGTTTGTCCTTCTGCACCTGGCTTTCTCAGTTGTTCTCCATTGTCATCCACGTTGCTGCTTATTGTGTTTATTTTCCTGTCTGGTGGTCGGCTAGAGATGCTTAGGTTGAACCTCATAACTTGCCTACTGTTATGCCACCGGAGCTGCAATAAACACACAGTGCAGACTCTCAACACACTTGTCTCACGTCTTTCCCACGGACTGCACTACTGCGCATTCCTCAGCAGTGCGCAGATGCTCCCTCTTCTCTCCATCCTCTCGCACTTGCCTTTCCTCTTTCAGATTGACAGGCATGACATGCTGTTGTGTTTTTCAAAAAAGAGTTTATTGATACTTATTTTATGTATGTGTGTATTTTGCTGCATGTCTGTATGCATACCTTATCTGAGGAGGCCAGGAAAGGGAGCTGGCTCCCCTGGGACTGGAGCTAGAGAGCTGTGGGTGCTGGGAATCGAACCTAGATCTTCTGCAAGAGCAGTCAATGCTCTTAAGCCCCGAGCCATCTCTTCATCCCATGATTCTGGCTTTAATTTGCACTTTCAGGGTGGTTGCCTAGTGATATTGGCACTTTTTCTTACACTTGCTGCTATCCATAAGTCTTATTTTGAGAAACATCTATTCAGATTCCTTAGCCATTTAAGCCTGGTGATTTGTTTTCCTTCCATGAAGTATTTTGGACATTGATCCTTTATCTGATGCATGGCCTGAAAAACACTTTATTCCATCCTGTAGGCCGCCTTCTTTACTAATTATTTTCTTTCATGTTAGTCACATTTTCGTTGTGACAGAGTGTCGGACATGGGAAACGTCAGAGGGGAAAGACTTATTTTAGCTCACAGTTTTGAGGTTTCAGCTCATTGTCATTGGCTCTGTCTCGAGGTTTAGGGGTGACGCAGACATTGTGGCAGTAGGAGAACACCTTGTGGTAGTCAGGAAGAGGGAAGGGGAGCAGGGTTAGGCATTGCTCAGGACCCACCTGGTGACCACTTTTTCCAGTTAGGCTATTTCCTAAGTTACTACCTCCTCCCCAGATGCCACCACTAACAGGGAACTGAGGTTTTAACATAAGAGTCCAGGGGTCCATTTCAAATTCAGACAGGAACATTTTTGCCTCTGACTGCTAAGAGCCTTTGGTCATGTCATAATGGAAACTTCATTTAATTTCTCTCAGAGGGTCTCCAAAGTCTGAATCTAGGCCTGAAGTTTCCTCTGAGACCCAAGGCACACTCTTGTCTGTGATCCCTTCTAAAACACAAAAGTTACACACTTTCAAGATGTAATGACACAAAAGCAGGCTCTGGGGAGAAGAGAGTGGGACCCCGCCCCAGAAAGGACACGAGATCCTGCATCATGTGCAGCTGCTGGGTCACTTGGTGTCACGGTGTAAGCTTTATCAGGGTGGGCAACCTCACCCCTGTGGCAGCCCCACCCATTCTTGCATGGATACCACTCACCGCTCTGGTTTTCCCATGGCAGCGATTCCACACGCCTGGCACCATCAACGTCTTCAGGGCTCTGCTGTAGTTTCCACACCTCATGAGTCACTCTCTTGGGCTGGGGCAGGTACTCCTCTTTCCTAGCACACACTGTCTGCTTTCCAGGCCTTTCCCTGAAACTTCAGGAGAAGTCTTCACAACCCTACATACTCCCATCTAGATTTCCTGCCATCTTGAGTGGTAGCCAAGACCCGTTAGACCATCTCTCAGGAAGCTGAGCACAGAGAAGGATGTCTTGAAGGCCTTAAGATGGCCCTATGTGAACAAACATGGTGGCCTGGAAGCACTCTCTTCTCAAGGCAGCCTTTTGAATGAGTATTTAATATTTACACCCATGAGCCTGAGATTGCTAAGGCCTTGCTAATCCCTGATAAACCCTCATGGCATCTTTCTTATTGTCCCAGTGAAAGTACTCAGCTTCTTTTTAATGGCACCAATCTCATTGGAAAACTTACTTACTCTCATCTTCACAGAGGCCTCCTCCCCCCCTTCTGACCAAACTGCAAGTTTCTTAGGTCAACCGTAATTCCAAATGGAAGCGTCTATCCACAACCACGGCACAGCCTCAATTCTGAACAGTCCTGCAATCTCATCTGACACTTTAATAAATCCCTCACCTTTAAACTCAGCCTCCCACAAAGGGTCAGGACATAGACAAAATTTGGACAATCTCTTTGCCAGAATGTGACGAGAATGGACTTTAGTCTGGCTCCCAACAGAGCCCTTGTTTTTGCCTGAAATGTCACCGACACACTCTGGACTGGCTGCACTCCTATTGGGCTCAGGTCCTCTGAGCCCCTTCAGGATAAGATGTCGGTCTCTGCTTACAATATCTTGGGGCTTCTGTATCTTACATCCTCCTCCAAACAGCTCCAGAAGATTAAGAACCACAGCATTGGGTTTAGTTGGAACCCCACTCCTTTGGCACCATTTGTTTTTAATTACAAAATGCCTGAAACTATTTAAAAGAGAAAGGATTTATTGGGCTCGTGATTTTAGAACCAAATCAGTCCATAATGGTTGGCTCTGTGGGTTCCGAGCCGTGGTTAGCCAGAACACCAAGGCTGTGGGAGCATGTGGCAGAGGGTACTCACTGCATGGTGGCCAGGGGAGGAGGGGTGGGGCAGGACCAGATGCTCTCCAAAGGTGCCACCCAGTGGCCCATTCCCTTCGCCTGGGCCTGAGTCTTACAGCTTCCATCCTATCCCCGGATAACACCAGCAGATGGGACACATGGCTTTATTTATAGCTCATGAACATAGAGCTGTAGGATTCCAGGTGGCCTGAACTCAGCCATCATAACAGTAACATTGTTAGCTAAGCGGTGTGAGATTCCAGGTGGCCTGGGCTTAGCCATCACAGCAATAGCATTGTTAAGCAAGTTAAGAATTGCAGGCTGAAGTTAAAAATTCTCCCCTAGCCTCCATCTCCACTTTACCCTCGGAATTTACTGCCCCCATCCCACCCTACTTGGAATTTACTACCTAAGAGGTTACCTATTGTTAGCCTATCACTTGATAACTAACCACAGTTGCTGAGTTCTGCTTCTGTAAAGGGTATTTATGTGTTGAATTTATTTGTATGTTTGATTTTGCTTTTGTTGCCCATACATTTAAGGTTAATAAAGTCTTTTTTTTTTAAAGACAGCATCTCACTAGGTAGCCTTGCGTGACCTGGAACTCACTATGTAAACCAGGCTGACCATGAACTCACAGAGCATGCCTCTGCTTCCCAAATGCAGAGGTTAAAGGTGCACTGCCACACTAGGACAAAATCTAAGTTTTAGTAGTGGCATAGTATTCTAATTGGGAAAGTTATGTTATTTTTTTATTGTTTGAAAGCATAACAAACGTTTAATGAGCATCTTTTCAAGAATCTTAGATAGGTCAAGAGATGGACCATTATAAATAACTCATGAAATGTAAAACCACAGAATCTACTGTTATACTTTATAAATTTGTAATCTTACTATTAATAAATAAAAATATCCTTATTCTGTTCAATTTAAGCAGCATTTATCTCTGATTTTTAAAAAATCAGACATATTAATTTGATGTGAATAGTTATTTTCAGTTGCATTATTAATCTTCAGTGCCAAGGATTTTTCAATTATTCATTAACAATTTATATATAATTTTCAAATCTCAATTTTGTCTGTACATCCATCAGTCAAGGTAGCCCTGGATCTAGTTCTTCCAGAATGTTCCATTTCCTACTTTTATTAGTATTATCAAACTCAAACGAGTCTTTTGATAATTCAGTTACATCTTTTCCTTCACTAAAAATTTTTACTTGTTTTCAAATGGCTTTGGAAGGTAGTAGTAGTGGTTGTTGGCCAAAGGCACCTGCAGCAGCAACTCCCAGGTTGAACATTTGCGTGTCAGGCACATGACCAAAGGGTGAGTGCTCTTCAGAATCTAGCAGAGGGGAGCTACTTGAGCTCAAGTCAGCGTGTGACCCTAGAGTGAGGGTCAGGCTCACCCCAGAGGCCAGTGTGTTCACATTGCGATGCCCATTCATGTCTTGCTTCCCCATCTTTTGCCCATGAATACTTCCAAAGACAAGGACAAATGTTCTCACTGTTAAATGGCTTTGGAGGAAGGGAGAGGGTGCTTGTCAGTTTTCTAAGGTTCTAAGAAGCCAAGAAGCCAAGGGGAAGAGCCCCATCTTTCAACAGAAAACACCCTTTCCTGACTGTACATTGTTGACCACTGTTGCCCCCGGGATGGTTATGTCCTAGGATATTAATCTTAGACTCACTTTGGATTTATCTTCCCAGGGAATTAAAAAATTATAATTTGATAGCATCTAGTGATTCAATTCCTATAGTGCTTTGAAGTCACTAGAGTAAAATTAGGGCTTAAATGTACCAACAATTTCCATTAATTGGATTTCTGCTTGGAGAACTTAAAAAGCAAAGGGCTTCCATATTTTAAGGCTTTCTTGGTATGCTTTTGAATAATTTCATCTTCATAGAGGCACAGAGTTTTCATTACTTTTATTATATTTTCAAGACCTGTATATAAACTGTAATAGTGACAAGGGTAAATTAAAAGGTATATTTGAAACTATTTATGATTAGTGGCCGAGGGAGTAGCTCAGTAGTAGAACATGATCCTGGCATGTTGAGGTCCTAGGACTGACCCTAAAAACTTCAAAGGAAGTTATTGTGAGGACTTTCATTCTTGAAGTATGTACAGCTCTAGATTTTTCTTCATGTTTTTATGGGAATTAAATACTTGCTTTCAATAAAAAATATGTAAAACATGTAGCATACATTTCACTAAATTTAAGTGTGTGACATTAAGACAATTAACCACACATTATGATTACTACTAGCAATTTGGTGATGCTTCTCAACCTATGTTGTCACTCCTGCCACATGGCAACACTTGTGACCAATATTTTGCTTATATTCTCTTGCGTTTTGTTTTGTTTTGAGACAGGGTTTCTCTATGTAACCTTGTCTGTCGTGGAACTCACTTTCTAGCCCAGGCTGGCCTTGAACTCACAGAGATCCACCTGTCTCTGCCTCCCGAGTGCTGGGATTAAAGGTGTGTGCCACAATGCCCAGCTGTTCTGTTTATATTCTAATTGTTTGAGTGATTGATTTTAGATTTCTATGATCCCAGATTGGTTTTGAATTTGCTATGTAGCTGAGGCTTTCCTCCTGCCTGCCTCTCAAGTGCTCGAATTACAGTGTGTGCTACCAGTGACCGATGCCAGGTGCTTGGGTGTGGGTCCACAAGGTTGACAGGAGCATCCCACGTCACTCTCCATGGCTTCCCACGTCCATGTCGCTGCTGTGTGCTTACCTCTTAGCTGTCCTCCAAGCCCCAGCATGTCCACTGTGCTCTGGCTTCAGGCAGACAGGCTGACTACTGCTTCTCTGTCCTCTTCTGTCAGTCAGTTCTCTCTGTCCACGTGTGTAAGGTCAAACTCTGTAACTTAACTCAATTATTTCTTAATTATGCACCATTCATTATGGCTTTCTTTCCGTAGATGAGTGGCATAAGTATTAGGTCTGGAGGTGGTTCCAGAGATGAATATCTTAAAGATGGAAGTTTGGTGTTGATCTCTGTGGTAAACAAGACACCAGCAGTCTCTGATAGGGAGCAGTTCCTATAAAAGTTTAAGTGTTATATCTCCAGGTAAGTAAGCACTGCCACAGAACAATGGCGGGAAGAAGGATAATAGGAATTGTCTTACATTCTTGAATCACTTCTAAGTGCCAGGCCAAATCTGTAGAAACAATTGTTGGCTCTGGTTTCTTAATGATTCTACTTTATTAGGAATTTATCAAAGGCATGTACCTCCTTTACAACTGGACTATGCTAAATAGGAGGGAAGGAGATTAAGGAGAACAAGAATGAAGCCTTCTGGGTATCAGTTCCATGGGGTAGCAATTCCCTGGTGTAATTCTCAGGAGTGTAGCAGATCATCTGTCTGACAGAAGAAGCCACACCATCTGTGGACCGAGCTTGGAGGTATGCCCAACTGGGAAAAGATCTTCACCAACCCCACATATGACAAAGGTCTAATATCCAAAATATATAAAGAACTCAAGAAATTAAACACCATGAAATCAAATAACCCAATTGAGAAATGGGGCTCAGAACTAAATAGAAAATTGTCAACAGAGGAATATTGAATGACTGAGAAATGCTTAAAGAAATGCTCAACCTCCTTAGTCATCAGGGAAATGCAAATCAAAACAACTCTGAGATTCCATCTTACAACCATCAGAATGGCTAAGATCAAAAATTCAAGTGACACCACATGCTGGCGGGAAGGAGAGAGGAACACTCATTCATTGCTGGTGGGAATGCAAACTAGTATAGCCACTTTGAAAATCTATCTGGCACTATCTCAGAAAACTGGGAATAGGGCTTCCTCAAGAACCAGCTATTCCACTCCTTGGAATATGCCCAGAAGATGCTCCAGCACACAACAAGAACATTTGCTCAACTATGTTCACAGCTGCCTTATTCATAATAGCCAGAACATGGAAACAGCCTAAATGTCCCTCAGTAGAAGAATGGATAAAGAAATTGTGGTACATATACACTATGGAATACTACTCAGCTATTAAAAACAAGGAATTCTGGAAATTTGTGGATAAATGGATTGAGCTAGAAATGATCATAATGAGTGAGTTAACCCAGAAGCAGAAAGAGTCAAATGGTATATACTCACTTGGACACTAGCCCAAGGGGTATGTCCCATGAAAGTCTTCACTCACCAGGAAAGTGGAACAGAGGGCAGAACATCCTATTGGGACTCTAGATGAGAGAAGCATGGGAGAATGGGGAAATAGAATGATCCAGAGGGTCCTAGAAACTTACAAGAAGAACATTATGATGGCGGATCTGGGCCCAGAGGCCCTGCTCAAACTATGGCACCAGCCAAGGACAATACATGCAGTAAACTCTGAACCCCTACCCAGATCTAGCCAATGGACAGGACATTCTTCACAGTTGTGTGGAGAGTGTGGTCTGACTTTCACACGAACTCTGGTGCCGTATATTTGACCATGTCCCCTGGATGGGGAGGCCTGGTGGCACTCAGAGGAAGGATAGCAGGCTACCAAGAGGAGACTTGATACCCTATGAGCATATACAGAGGGAGGAGGTCCCCCTCAGTCACAGTCATAGAGGAGGGAAAATGGGAGGGAGGGAGGAATGGGAGGATACAAGGGATGGGATAACCATTGAGATGTAAGGGGACGTGGGTCAAAAATGGGGCACCAGAGTTCATGTGAAAGTCAGACCCCACAAGAGGAATCTTTAATTCAGCTCTGAGCTGGGTCACACCTGATCCCCCAAATGCTAGGGCTCAGGAGCGCCCCGAGGCCATGATCTGAGGTCCTTTTATCCTCTCAATGCCCTTTAAGCAGAAAAGGGCGCCAAGACCACCCACGGCTTAGCTTCTTTTGTTCTCCCAGACAGGATGGGTCAGTTGTTAGGTAGCACTATCTCTGGTGGGCAGGAAGGAATGTGGCCATAAAACTGGGTTTCTTATCAACTCTCTCTCCGGTGGGACCCATTGGGTCAGTCACTAGACAATGTTATCTCTAGTGGGGCTGCTCTTTGCAGCTGGCCAGATTATCTCCTGTAGGCCTATTTCTTCACCTTTGCCCCAGTTACCCTGAAATCTAATTTTAGTTCTTCTGGCATCTCACTCTCACATGCACAGCATCCAACCGGGGACTTACTTCAGAGTGAAGGAGCTGAGGGCTTGTAACTGAAGTTGAGTCAGACACTATACTTCTTGGAAACTGGAATGGCCCACTAAATCTAGCCTGAGTCATTTAGCATTGACTCAATATGGGGGCGCTGCATTTCTAGGTTCAACATATTTATCAAACTAGAAATGTCTACGCCTCGGTGTCTCTAACTGGTAGAGTATGTATGCTCCTTTTCAAACAAGACATGGCGGCAAGAGGGACTTTACTCACGGCTAATGACCTATGGGGTCTTTTGTGGTTTCAGTTCCCACATCCTGAAATCAGTGGGGTTGCAGGTACTGGAACTCTAATTATTCCTGACATGGCAAAGGTCCCATATGATAACAAATTACAGTCTGCGTGAAACAATGCAACCTAAGACTGCAAGGGAAGTGCTGCTCCTCATATACACTGGGTCTGCAGGACCAGGGAAGGCTGCACAGCGCTGCAAGAATCCAGGGAAACTATCGGAAAAGACTTACGACCGCCCCTCCGGCATAGGCCATAACCCTGGGAACAGTGAAGCTGCAGAGATTTCCCTTCTACACAGCACCCTGTGGAATTTACTAAAGCCAAAAAGACCTACGAACTTCACCTTTCAGTTCTGAGTTTTCTTTGTTATTTTCTCATTCCCACTCTGCCATATGTGTCTCATGATAGTTCTGCTTTGTCTATTTTTAAACATTTGCTTCTCTGTTGCTTAGTTGGGTTTAGGGCTGTGTTTGTGTTTCTCCAGGCAGTTTACCGTGAGGCATTCTTACACTCTTTACGGGCATCTCATATTCTTCTTTCTTATTCCTGTGTCTTTTCTTCCTCTCTTCCTTCCTCCTTCTTCTTTTCACTTCTTACTTTTAACCTTCCATGCATAGCTTTAATAACAGGTGGCCTCTATCTATATCCCAGATTCCCTCACCTGACTGCTTTACCTGCCTCCCTACTGCAATTGCTTTTTATTATTTTCCTAACATTACAAATGATGTAATGCTTAATCCCTATCCTCACCCATCCTACCTCCTTTCTCCTCCCAATTTAAGTAGAACCTGAGTATACTGCATACTCTTCTTAGCTGTTTATTCTCTAACTGGTATTAGAGTCCAGGGTGCCTCTGCTTTTAATTGGCTAATATAGTAATGGTGATTGGTGATAATTTCCAGGATCTGTGGTTACTCTTGAAGTTAACATCCTGCTCAGAGAGAACACAGAATACACACCAAGAACCCAGAGCTGCTCGGCTGCAGACTTCTTTTCTGAACTACTGTATCCGAGTCCCACTTGAACATTTTACATGGTATAGTTATTGTCGATTGTGTTCAGTGTTTAGCACTCTCTGTGGCTGAAACCTCCACTGCATATAGATACTATATTTTCTTTATCCATTCATCTGTGGCTGAACTATTAGGCTATGAAGAGTCTAATTCTTACATCAATAATCACCTCTACACCAATAAATATGGAAAAACCACTGTATGTGCAGAGCCTAAATGTAAGCAGAAAAAGCAACAAAGGTATTGTGTCTATCTTCAAAGTGTGTGCAGTCTACCATGAAATATTCATATTAACACAGAAGCTAAGAGTAGGTTGAGAGTCCCAGAAGTGAGAATTAATGTACTGGTACTGATGGACAATGTGTGTGTTATAGCTCTCTGAGGGGAAATGAATATATTGATAATAGGATTCTGTACATAGTTGTATCAACAATAAAATGATAGAATACATCCTTAGCTCAAAATTTCACAACCCAGTGGTCCTTAATCTGGTAACTTATTCCTCAGAAGACCTGCTTACCTCAAAGGATTATTTATGAGAATACAGTGGAGTGTCAGAAAAAGTCTTGTAAATTATAAATAATGCCACAAGTGTAAGAATTACTAAAAAGGAACTTATGATAAGCATGATATGAATATTTGTTGAATAAATGAATTAGAAAATAAAAACATACTTCAAATACATTTATTATATGGCTAACTAAACTGTCTCCTGGGCCCCAATTATAAGATTATTGTCAACTTAGTCTTGTTATATTTTCACATTATTGGAGTTTGAATCTTAATTCCCTTTTCTAGTGTCTCAGATTTATGACTTGTTGTGAAAAACAACAGATAAAGAGAAAGAGAAATTGGAGAGATGCTGTCATGTTTTGGGACAAAGAACATCATTTATTTATTCAGAACTTCATTTATTGAATAATTCAGGCAAAGTCTTGTGCTTTATGATGCTAATATTCTGGTGAGTAGCCAGACAGGAAACATGCAGGCGAATATATAATGCACCTGCTAATGATGTTTGCCATGAAAAATAAGACAAGACAAGGGTAGGACGCATAGTCAGGTGGGCGCCACCTTTTATAGAATTGAAAGAAAGGCCTCACTGGTGAGGTGTCACCAAGCTAAATGGTGTGATAGAGAAAGCCATCTGGGGCAAGAGTATTCATGAAGAAGACATTGAGGTGACGATTGCTTGAGCATTCAAGAAATCTCATCGATGTGTCCAACCTGTGGCCCACGGGGCACATGCAGCTAAGTGTGGCTTTGAACGTAGCCCATCACAAACTCATAAACTTACCTAAACATTATGAAATTTTTTTCCCTTTGAAGCTTGATTGCTCAGTTCTTGAGAATAACTTCATGAATGACAGTGTCATGTCACAATGTCAAAAGACTAGACCTGTCTGCCAGTGGCTAAATGTGGTGACAGGATGATGAAGGCGAAAAAAAAAACAGGAAACAGCAAATGACTTTCTTTGTCATGTTCTGTGTGTTTGTAGGGACATCAAGGTTGAATAAGACATACTATCTTCTATGAAGAAATAGAGTATCCTAGAGGGAGCAGGCTCCATAAAATATGGAAATAACATCTATTTTTGGAGGTCTACAAAGTTCAAAGAAGCTGGGGAGGAGGGGAGTGAGGGCGACTCTAAATTTTGCGAGAGCAATTGAGGAAGGGTTCAAAGAGGGGATAGAAGGAGCCATACAGAGGGAGTGTTGGTGAGATTTACAGTCCAAACAGAGAAGAGGACACAGGCAAGGGGGAAATGCCTGAAGAGTGCTAACTCCCACTTCCTGGGCTTGGTAGTTTGGCATCTCTAGAGTGTCAGGGCTGATGAGAGACAGAGAGATGTGCCAGAAGAGGAGGTTGGATTGGTAGCTACGTAGGCTTTCCAAGTCGTAAGAAACTTGAAAAGTGAAGCAACATTTTTTAAAAAGTTAATGCTCAACTGAACCATGAAGGAACTTGTTCTATAATGGTTTCTAGTGGAGGAAAAGGAGCTTGGGCAAGGGAGGTGAAGAGAGGCTGTGCTTGAGGCGTTACAGTATAGCTCACCCATGGGTCATCTGACCTAAAGGCTGTTAGATGTGTATGTCTTGAGCAAAATTATGGTTGAAGACATAGTTACAAATGTTTACATGTTACTTGTGAGGACAGAGGAGCAGATCAAGGTCAGGTGGAGCAAGAAGAACAGCAGCATTTGGAGCAGGAAGGGGAGCTACATTGACTCTTTAGGGATCGCCATCTTATCATGGACCGTGTTGTATTTTAATATCCTATCTACCGATCAGTCCTTCCTGAGTGGCCAGAGAACCCTTGGAAGGATGTAATTATAGATTATTGGTTTGTAACTGTCCTGGTACCTTTAAAGGGGGAACTTAATATATGTGTATTTAAGTGAGTGAACAAATAATTACTTAAAGGATTCTGTGGCTTAACATTTCTACTCAGTGTGCCCATCATTTGGTGTGACATCTCCTGGGAGTTTTTCTCTTTTTAGTTTGATTCTCTTCCCCCTCTGTCTCTGTGTGTGTCTGTGTGTCTGTGTGTCTGTGTGTCTGTGTGTCTGTGTGTCTATGTGTGTGTCTGTCTGTCTGTCTGTCTGTCTGTCTGTCTGTCTGTCTCTCTCTCTCTCTCTCTCTCTCTCTCTCTCTCTCTCTCTCTCTCTCTCTCTC
>OU015746.1:127665984-127679906 GCA_907169655.1 Acomys percivali | reverse complement strand
GTGTGTGTGTGTGTGTGTGTGTGTGTGTGTGTGTGTGTGTGTGTGTGTTGGAAATCACTGGTAGACATACAAATTCCTACTTCTTGGTATTTCTGTGTAACCTCCTTCCGTGAGTTATCAGAGACCCGTGATTTGCTTTTAACCAAAAGCATGTGCAGGATGATGGGATGCCGCTCTTATTATATTGCCCTAGAAAAGCCTATGCCTTAGAAGAACAAAATGCTAGAATCTTCTCATTGGTTTAATGGCATAGAGCCATGTTGAAGAAGCTTGTTGCAAAGGAACTGCTGGTGACCTCTAAAAAGTGTGGGCAACTTCTAGGAAATGAGAGCAGGCTCGCGCTAACATCTATAAAGAATTATTACATAGCTGAAAAGAAATTATTTCTGTTTTACAACCTGAGTGAGCTTGGAAGTGAATTCATCCATAACTAATCCTTCAGATAACAACAACAACAACAACAACAACAAAAAACCAAAACCAAACCAAAACAAACAAAACCCTGAGTAGAGGGCTCAGTTAAACAGTGTGAGAGACCCTGATCTACTGAGAGTGTGATAATAAATGTGTGTTGTCTTAAGCCTTGCATTTGTGGTAATTGATTACAAAACAATAGAAAATGAAAATGGCATATGTCATTTGTTTACAAAATTCCAAAGCATATAGAAAAACATATGGACACGCATGTCACATACTATTTAAGGTGGAACACATTCACTGAGCAAGAGTGTGGTAGCCCAACACCTGGGAAGCAGAGTCAAGTGGATCTCTGTGAGTTCAAGGCCAGTCTGGTCTACAAATTGAGTCTAGGACAGCAAGGGCTGTTACACAGAGAAACCCTGTCTCGGAAAACAAAAACAAAAACCAGTGTCAACAAGAGGTCATGGAGATATTTTGAAGAGGCTGTATGGCCAGTGATAGGAATTATATATAAAGTTTTCTGTCAGTGACAAGTGTAGAGGAAGACAGGAGAACTCTTGTTTTTGATTGCTTATGGGTTAGGGAGTCCATTTGTACAACTTAAAATGAAACTATGATTTCACCCGCAAGATTAAAATTAAATATATTTCATTTCAACCACACCACAAAAAATGTGGGAGGGAAAGGTTACATGTGTGCCAAACTGAGGGTTCCCGAGCTGGAGCTGCAAAGAAGAGTTAGGTAGCTTCCAGAACACTCACATGAAAAAGAGTTAGAACGGAATTGGGCTCTTGGTAGATGTGTGAAAAGCCAGAGAATACTGACAGAGCCGTAGACAATTGTGATTGGATATGGAAGCAAAGGAGTGAGCCAGAGGTGACTTCAAGGGTTTTCTTTTGGGCTGGGGATACAGTGCAGAGTCAGAGCACTTGCATCACACATGTAGGACCTTTAGTGAGGTAATTAAGCCTAAATGCCACCATAAAGTGAGGTTTTAATCCAATGACACGAGTGTCCTAGTTAAAAAAAAAAAGACACATTAGGAACACTGCGCACGGAGAGAAGGCTACACGAAGACACAAAGGGAGGATAGCTGTGTGTAACCCCCTTCAGGACGAAACAAGCCCACTGACTCCCCAGCCTGTGTTACTTTGTTACCGCAGTCCTCACTGACTAATATACCATACCTCCCGGGAAGCCCAAGGCCAGGCTTCTCTTTGATTTCCAGTACAGTTGCATGTGTTTTGAGACCCTCTGTCTATCAGTGTGTGTTTGAGACTGAAATTACTGGCCCAGTGGAGGGTTTTTATTTTTAAATTTTTATTTTTTTTTTAACAGCACCACCATTTTAGAAATAGCTGTCACTTCCGTGGAAAGGAAAATTGCTATGTTCCCTTGGTCCCTTTCATCTATTTCTGTGATTACGTTCTGACTTCTAACCTAAGCTCTTCTTCGCTATGTGGAAATGGGAGTGCTACCTTGTGGCTGGTATGATTCGAGGTCCTTTTTACACCCATCTCTTCTCTCTTAGATGGAAGCTCCTTTTAACTTGGTTGGCATTTGCAAGCACAGGGATGTGCAGCAGTACAGATCTGACTTCTCTGTCCCTGCTTGCTACTCCCAGAAGAGAGAGACGGTTCTGGATTAGCCATTCTGCATAAGCTGTGCCTTTTATGCTCTCCCTTGGCCTCCTATTTTTCACCTTCGTAACACTCAGCCTTACTTGCGTAGGTATTGCTTATACGCCTCATTATCACTGCCCTCTCGTGCAAATTTACAGGGACGTATTGCCAGGCATTGTGTCTGCGGCATGTAGCATAGTGCCTGTGACCCATTCACAAGTGAATGCGATCAAAGTTACCATGACCACTGTTAGGTTTTAGACTTGGCAATGGTGAGCAAGGTTGACAGTTTGGGGTAGTATTTCAATACTAAGAAATGAATAGGACATCTTTTGAGGCAGATGGGATGGCTCATGCAAGAGTATGGCCATTGCAAAGGCCTGTTCTCCCCAGGAACTCTGGGATGCCATTCTGAGTAAAAGAGAGATGTCCTTGAAGTCTGGTCTGGCAACAGAGGCCAGGAATAGGCTGGGACAGTGGGTTAGGGCTAAAGGCACCTCTGTGGAGGTGGATCCTGGGAAATTGCAAGTGGGTAAGGTGTAGAATGCCTGTCCTGGTGAGTGAGGAACAAGACGGAATGAAGCCTTCCATGTGGGTCACGCTGCAAGCCGCAAGCTGGAGGAGCTGCTGTCCCTTCTAACGTCCACGGGGACGCAAGTGTCACACTGTGGCTTATTTAAAAAAAAAAAAAAACAACCAAAGAGCTATTTGCTACGTTTATGTTTTGGGCAATTGCTATTTTAATCTACTACCTAATCATATCATGTTGTAGGTGTGTGTGTGGTGTGTGTGTGTGTGTGTGTGTGTGTGTGTGTGTGTGTGTGTGTGAGAGAGAGAGAGAGAGAGAGAGAGAGAGAGAGAGAGAGAGAGAGTGTGAGAGAGAGAGATGTTTCTGAGAACGATGCCTGAACACCATGATCTTTGAGCCTTGCTATAGAATATTTCCCCTAAAACACCAGACTTCTTTCTTCATGCCTCAGAGGCCACCCACAACTTCCTCTAACCAGCCACTACCCGAGAGCATTTGTAAGTCTTCCAACTCCTGTTTTTGTTTTTGTTTTAAATTCTCCACATTTTCTCAGAGAGCCCAGAAATACAGATTTCTGGATGTAATTGTGAGCTGATGAGGCTGATAGGTTTGGCCCCTTCCTGGGAGTCCACTGAATTAGCAACCATACATTTCATAATAGTTTTAATTACACGGAAGAAGAGAGATCTATCACCGAGAGGCTATTTGTAATGCTTAAATGCTAATCGATAATGAGGTGTTTAGAAGAGAGCCACAGCCCTCTTTCCTGCACAGTTATTGTTGGAATCAATAATCTCTCTAGGCTTTGCTGAAGTCTGATGGGAACAGGGGCCTCTCCTCATGGACTTCCTGGAAGATGGAGTGGACCTCCTTGGGTCAGGTACTATTGGCCTGGTTTCCAGTACTACATTCTTAATGGCCCATAGCAGGTTTGGACACCAACTATCTAGAGTTGGGCCAAACTTCACAAATTAAAAGCACCACCCTCTGCGTGACTGCCCTCATGTTAAATACCAGCGGCATAGTCAAGCGTCCTCAGCTGTTGTTCCTTCTGACCAGCTGGCTGCACGTCTGCAGAGGTTTAATAGAGCTCCACCAGGCTGTATAAAGAAGAGGAAAATTCTGCTATAGCAAATAGCTACCAGTCATTTCAATGGAGAGACCCATGGGCAACACCTCAGCAGGTTCTGAACATGAGATTTTTAGAGACTGGATGTGCTAGTTCTTCCTGGCCACATTGTATGTGAGCAAATACAGAATTTTATGGGCTGGGTTTTATTGGGGCTTGGCCATTCTGTCCAAGTGAGTAAACTTTGACCTCCAGCCCCGCCAGGTAAGTCTAGCTAATTCCTTTAGTCTGGTTCCTCCAGAGCTCCAAATTTGTATGGCATGTTCCCAAGTTCCTGTTGTAAATCATACTGATGGATTGACTGATGGTTGGAGTCCTCTGGCAAACAGTGACACTCTTGTTAGCAGGGGCAAGGGTCCTAAAGGACACAATCAAATAGCTGAAAGCAAAGGGCTGCTCTTGAAAAGGAAAGGAAATCATTACTGCACAAATCCCCAACCAGTAATAGACCCAATCCCAAGGTCTCTCAGCCTGAGAAGCAATATGGTCCAGGTTGGAGCTATACCTATTGTAAAAAACAAAACAAAAAACAAAAACCAACCAACCAAACAAAAAACCTGTCCCTGATTACGCTGGACTGGGCAGCCCATGAGCTGTTCTGGACACTGAGGCAGGAATTGTGCCAAATTCGCTTTTTAACCTTCACCACCATCTAACCTGGTGCCATACTTTTAGAAAGTCCAATCTATGTTCCTAAAATCTCATGAAGCATCTTGGTCCTGCTGTTCAACATTTTTAAGCCTCTTCATTTTTCTTTTCTTTAATAATTCTTCTTCTCCTCCTCCTCCTTCTTTTTGTTTTGTGTTTCGTTTTGTTTTATTTTTTTGAGACAGGGTTTCTCTGTGAAGCCTTGACTGTCTTGGACTTCCTTTGTAGACCAGGCTGGCCTGGTCTCACAGAGATCTGCCTGCCTCTGCCTCCATGAGTGCTGGGATAACAGGTGTATGCCACCATGCCCAGCTCTATTTTTATTTTCTGATATGTGGCTTTCACTTTCTCCTTTTTAAAAATCAGAAACAAGAAAACTGACCCTCGTAATACTTAAGAGTCAAAAATGGGTCTCCTTGGATACAAACATGTATAACAGTTTTCTGCTGAAACTGGTTCTCAGGGAAATGTGAGGAAAAATTGTGTTCTAGAAAGAGGATTTTGAAAAGGATAGGAGACCTTAGATAACAGACACCACTGTTTTTGATGAACTCTAGAACAGTGTGAATACTTTTCATATTAAAATTGGCCTTGATATATCCTTAAAAAGGAAAGGCATCCATAAGTAATTAAATTGTAATGACTCAACATTAAAAGTGGACAAACTGAGGCAGGGTAGACAAACAGAAAAAAAATCAAGTCATGGGAAAAGAAATGAAATCATCAACCCACAGTCTGGTTGAAGCCCAGGTTGTTTAATAAAGGTAAAAGTTGAGCGTGCATCTGGGAGCAAAGCAGCAAGCATCGTCCTTCCATAGTTTCTGCTTCGCCCCTGCCCTGTTTCCTGCTGTGATGTACCATAACCTAAGAGATGAAATGGACCATTCCCTCCCCAAGTTGCTTTTGGTCATGGTGCTTATTAGGGTAAGAGAAAGAAACTACAACAGAATTTTGTGTGTGACAACAATGGAATTGTTGCTCTTATGGACCTGTCTATGTTTTTTTTGGGGGGGGGTTATAGGAGGATTGTTCTATGTGCCCATAAGTATGGCCACATCGTCCTCTGGGAAACCACATGGAACAGCTACTTTCTTCTTTTTTTTTTTTAAATTTAAATTTAATTAATTAATTTATTTATTTTGGAATAGCTACTTTCTATCTTGTATTTATTTTAAATTGGGAATGTGGAGAAGCCAAGCAATCAAAGTCACAAAGCTAAAGCATAAAAGTTCTAACTTAGCCAATGTGGCTTACATGACTGTCCTCTTTATCTTTGTCCAATATTATTATTTCACCAAGCAAAGCTTAGCATTAACCCAATGTGTTTTAGTATCATAAGACCTTGAATCAACGACTCTAAATTTCTTGCAGAAATTATGGTTAGTTTTAATCAGAGTTGAAACTGCAGGTATTTTGGGTTCATAAAAACTTGCTTCCACTGAAAGCTGCAGGGAGAAAGAGCACATCTGTTCACAGGGCCGTTATTTACAGCCGTCAAGAGCCTGTGCAGCCTGGGTCTTTGCAGCTCTTCAGCACTGCATAATTCAGTGAGATGAGAGATCAGCAAGCAGCTTACATTTTAGTAGGTAACAACAGGGAACAAACAAACAAAAAAAAAAGGTTCTCTGTTTTTCTCTTGGCCCATTCCAATCTGTGCCTGGTGATACCTGCCGGTCGATGTCTCGTTTTAGTGGCCCAGTTCAATGGAAGAATTGACACATACTGTACAGGCAATGCGGTAAAAAGGATGTCCATTAGAATAACCCCATTTTGAGGTTGGACTTACAATTTTTTTTTATTGGTAGCACTGACTTCATGTGGTTTCTTTGTTTTTTTTCCAAATTCGTGAAATACTTATTTTCTATTTAACATTTTCAGATCACAGCTGACTACAGATAGCAGAATCACAGAGAGAGAAACTGGATAAGGGAAGAGTACTAAATGAACAGTAAATGGTATTTAAATAAAATATATAATAGCTCAATGCACAATCCTGACAATGTCTAGTTTGTTTCACATGAATATACTCAGCTCCCACCAGTTTTTTAAAAATGTTACAGTTTTATTGTATTACTATAACTACAATAAACTCATACTTTTTCTAGAGTATTTGTAAATTTTTTAATTAATTTATTCATATTACATCTCAATTGTTAGCCCATCCCTTGTATCCTCCCTTTCTTTCCTCCCTCCCGCCTCCCCCCTACTCCCCTCCCCTATGTCTGTGACTGAGGGGGACCTCCTCCGCCTGTATATGCTCCTAGGGTATTGAGTCTCTTCTTGGTGACCTATTATCTTTCCTTTGAGAGCCACCAGGCCTCTCCATCCAAGGGACATGGTCCAATATGGGGCACCAGAGTTTGTGTGAAAGTCAGATCTCCTTGTCCACTTAACGGTGGAGAGTGTCCTGTCCATCGGCTAGACTGGGTAGGGGTTCGAAGTTTACTGCCTATATTTTCCTTGGCTGGTGCCATAGTTTGAAGAGGACCCCAGGGCCCAGACCCACCTGTAGTTTTCCAGGACCCTCTGGATCCTTCTATTTCCTCATTCTCTCAGGCTTCTCACCCCTAAAGTCTCAATAGGATGTCCTCCCCTCTGACCCAATAAGGGGATGGAGAAAAGACGTTTGTGAGGCTTTGAAAGTCAATTGTTGAGAAATTTCAAAACATCTGCTGGTCAATGGGTTTGTTGTCAAGACAGAAATGATTGACAGGCAGGAGGACATCGATTAAGAGTGCAACTTGCAATCTAATTCCTTTGAGTGCCCTTAAGGGAGAGCAAATTGCAACACCAGTACACACTATCAAATTTGACTTAGCTATGGCATTTACATAGTAATGTTTTCAGTTTAAGTTGAGAATGTTGTTTTCAGTCCTATACATGCTGCATATAAATGTGTCCAAATGAATTATCTTATGTGTTTACTGTTCCTCAATGTTGTTTATGTGGCTATTTGAAGTTGCTGTTTGCCAGTTACTGCCTTTATTGTGATGCACTTATTGTCAGCAGGGTTCCTAAGCAGTGGCTATGGCGCTCTTTTGCTGCCCCTTATAATGAATTTCCACATGTGAGGCTTACACTAAATTCTGTTCCAACTCAACTTCTTTCTTTTAGTAAGTATGCAGGTCACTGGTTTTTAGCTACGTTTTTGTTTTTTTTGTTTTTGTTTTTGTTTTTTTTGGTTTCCTGGTCTTAGAATAACACACAGCCCTTGGTACGCCCGGTTGTGTGTAATTCATGGGAAAGTTATTTGCTATCTGTGCGGAACAAGCTTGAATACAGCTGACCCAGTGACTAGAGATGTAGTTGGTAAACTTGCAATTTCTCAGATGTGCATTCTAAGACAACTTCGTTTTCTATGATGTCTTAATTATAACTTCAGTAGCCGTTTTGTCCTGCTGTACTAAGTATGTTTCTCTTTGCTGTTACAAATTTCTGACAAAAGCAGTTTCAGGAAGGAATGATTTACTTGGGATCACAGTTTTGAGGGCACAGCCCACCGCGGTAGGGAGGGCATGGTGGCAGAAGCATGGTTGGGACACACAGCGAGATGAGTGCTGGTGCTCAGCTCACTGTCTCTTCTCATTCAGACCAGAACCCCAATCCATGGTTTGGTGCTGTCCACATTAACCCCAGGAACACATTAGCTCTCATAGAGACATTCAGAAGTCCATAGTGATTAAAATCCAGCAATGTCGACCATGAAGATTAACCGGTCCAGCTTCTGAATATGACACTGAAGCTCATCACCTTAAAATCATAACATTCTATCCCTGGCTTCTAAAGTTTCATTTATATCTTATGGTGGGAAATTCATGTGATACAGCTATTAAAAAGTCCACTGAATTTTTTTTATCAGTCTCAACACTGTTCAAAGGTTCAAGATCTTTTCTGAGACCGAAGAAAAGCTCTTACTTGTGTGCTTCTGTAATGTTAAACAAAACAAAATAACAACAACAACCAAAACAACAGCAGCAAACGGAACAAATGTCGAACTTTAATATACAGTGGTGCTTTGTAGGCGACCCAAAAAGGATGGAATACAGGAATAACAAGGAAAGAGTAGACCACAGCAGGACCAGAAACCAGCGGGGCAACTACCAAACCTTACAGCTTTATGTCTAGCATCTGGGGCTTGTGATAGAATCATCTGGGCTCCAACAGCATCGTACAACCCTGAAACTTGCTACAAATGCAGCCTCTCTCCTTGACAAACATCTAGTGTCTAGGCATCTCCAACACTCTGGGGCCTCCACTGAAACTCAGACTTTGCTTTCACAGCATGATGCCGCGGCCTCTCAGAGCCTTAGTGCAGGGAGTCTGACCTGCCACACATTGGTTGGCCTGAGCAACTATCTGGAACCCTAGAACAAGCCTCCTTTACATCAGCTCAGGCTTTCTCCTTTCAAGTGAATTTGTGTTTTCACAAGCTGACGCCTTTATGAGTTGCCTCTAGTCTGCAGGGCACATTTCCTGTTAGCCTAGTGCAGAGTACAACTGAGAGTTCTCTTTAATTATGCTAATTGTTTAAAAAACTGCAACTGATTTCTCAGTCTCCTGTTCTGCAACTTTAAACTTATTCCTTTCCCTACTACATGTCACATTTTACATAGTCATCTTCTTACTTGTTTTTTGTGGTTCTCCTCTTCCCTGGGGGGTGGGGGTGGGAGTGGAGGTGGGGGGGAGGGGGGGGGGGGGGGGGGGGTAGGGGTGTCCCAAAGGCAGGAGGAGCAGAAGGCTCAGCCTCAGAAGCAGTGAGCAGGAATGAGAATGACCCTGTGGAAACCACTTCAGGGAGAGAGTTCAACCTTATCCAGGCAGAACAGACTGTATAGTCCTTGGGGTTGGGTAGGGGGCTTTCAGGACAGGTGTACATAACTGGCTGGAAGTGGGCACTGCAAGGGTGTTTGGTTTGCATTTGGCAGCATGCTCATATCATGTGAACAGGAACACAGTATCTAATTATTTTATAGGTGCAGGGAGGGGAGAGCTAGCAGGGAGCTGTGACAAAGGCCATATATCAGGTGTGGTTAGGGCCATCTATGTCTAAAGACACTCTCCAGATGGAGTCAGGCAGAGAGCCGGAGGCCCTGCTGGGGAGAGGGAGCCCTGCATCTAGTGCTGAGCTCAGAAAGACTACACGGACTGGGAAGACTGCAGCCTCAAAGAGCAGGGTCCTTCCAACAGTTTCTCTCTCTCTCTCACTAACCTGAATGTGAACAATGGGCAGTAACTGTGCTATGGACTGAACGCTATCCTGTGTTGAGATTTCCTCTGCCAGGCAAATTTGTCTATTAATGTTGAATTTACCTCCAATCAAATTCTCAGGATATTCATTTCCAGAATACAATATAAATGGCTTCTTGCGTGGCCCTCAATAAAGTCCCCTTCCCCTTCTGAAACCTCAAGTTAGTCTCCACTGTCCACACTCCTCTTGACATTCTGGGTTCTAAATACCACCAGGCAGTCCATAAAATCTTCTTACAGCATTCTAAGGCTTTTGTAGGATAACATTTCAAACTTGTTTATATATATATATATATATTTTTTTTGCAAAACGCAGTTCCCAAATGTCTCAGAAGCACATTATCAGGGTTAGTTTTTGATGCTTGTGTTTAAATTCTGTTTTATTGTGTATTTACTACCACTATCTGGCTTCCACTAATCCCTTAAACCTGGGTAAGAGAGAAAGAAGGCTAGTTGAGAGTCGGGGGCAGACTCCTTTACTTCTCCCAGCTGTTTAGGGTCAATTGAGTTCTTTGGGGCAACAGCAACAGCCAACGCAACAGTCTCCTCCAAGCTGCTACATTGAAACATTTCTCTCTTATCTCCAAGCTGCCACACTCTCCACTGTCAGTCCCTGCTCTCTCCAAACTGCTACATGCCACACGCCATCAATGCCAGCCACACCTGCTGTTTCTGGGCTTTCATTTTTATCTCCTGTGTCCTAGACCACGCCCCTCTCCATGCTTCAGGAGGCAGGCCCTCACCAGTTGGTAAAGGCCACGCCCCACAGGAGGCAGTTATCCGCAGTGGACATACTAAAGCCCAAACCAAAAGCCCACACTTGGCATTAAAACACAAACATATTTACATAACACAACTGAGCTTACAGAGAAACAAACACTTCCATTACAGTTATTAAAGCAAAAACCCCACTTCTTAGTACCAACGTTAATTGTTATTGTGATAAAATACAGAAAGGAATTTAAGATAAGAAAGGCTTATATTTCAGTTTACAGTTTAAGGGTAAAGTTCATTATGGGGGAAGTCATGATGACAGGAGGCTCCTTGTCACATCGTATTCATAATCAGTAAGCAGAGAGATGAATGTTTGTGTTTATTTTCCTTTCTTTTTGTTCAGTCTGTGATTGCCGCCTTAGCATCCTAATTAGAGCTGACTGATCCAAAGTCTCTCACTCTATGTACATTTCCAGTTTCAGATCTCTTTGTTTATTACCATCTAAAAAGAAACTTCTCTGATGAGAGTTGAGCAATGCTCTGCTCTATGGATATAGCAATGTGTCCTTGGGAGTCATTTTATTGCCATGTTCCTTTAGCAAAATGATAGTAATAAGTTTTCCCCTGGGCCCATGACCTATTTGGTCTCATGTCCTTAGCCTACTTTAGCATGGTATGGGTTCCCTCTCACTGAGTGGGCCTTCAATCCAAAAACAAAACAAAACAAAACAAAACAAAACAAAACACAAAAAACAAAAGGAAAACTGTTGCGCTAAAATTTGACAATAGTTCTACTTTAGCCTGCAGCCTCAATTTGACCTATGTTCTTTGCCCTAACAATGAAGTCTTGTTTTTCTAGCCTGGAAGCCTCTCAACATGAGGACCTTTGGTTTTGGAAACTCCTCATACTCCTATGACATTAGACCTAGCCAATTTGCTTAGAGGTCAGAGAACATTGTTTTGTCTAGGTAGCTGAAATGTCCCTTACAACCAATCATCTTAAAGGTCAGAGAGCAACTCTTTGTTCTGGATGTTGCAAATGCACCTGTTTGTGGGTTTTCCCATATAAAAATGGGCCCTGAGAACACCCGGAGTCGCAGTGCTCTCTTCCGAGTCCATTGGCATCCCCAATCCATTGATCCATCAGTTTGGAAAAGAATGGTCAATAAAGCACCTGTTTGGAATCGATTCCTGAGTCTGAGTGGTTCATGGGCTATTGATGGACTCCAAGAAAACAAAATCAAAAGCAAAAACAAACAAAGTGGTTTGTGTCAGGTCCCAGGGAAACCTCAGTACTTCTTCCCCTGCCCCTACTTTAAACCTCTCCAGCCCAGCGCCTTAGTTTCACTTCCTTCCCCCAGCTTCTTATTCCTATGCAATCCAGTCATCTTGGCCATACGTTCTTTTTCCTCTTGCTTCTATCTCTCTCTCCACAGCCTCTTGGTCTTCAGCTCCCCTCTCTCCTCTTCTCTTCCTCTCTTCCTGCCCACCTCCATGGCCCCATTCAGTCTAGACCCTTCCAGATGCCTTTCCATATACTCTCCCTCATATCTACACTAAAAACCTCCTCTTCAACCATTCAGTTGGTTACTCCCATAACATTTGTGCCACTATCACACTGGTATGTCTTGCAGGCAGGTCTCTGTTGTAGGTCACAAAGTTCATAGCTGGCTGAAATTGGTTACTCTTTTTCTCCTCCAGTGTTTTGGTGGCTGTTGCTCAATCTGGGTCCTAGCAATGTGTGGTGGCTGTGGGGTTCCTAGCAAAGAGGTGTGTTCTGCAGGTTGTCAGGGAGTCACAAAGGCTGAAGATGGGCTGGAAGGAAAGGCTGCCTGGGAGAATTTAGGGACCCTGGGTCTGCAATAGGCAGAATGCCAAGGAGCTAGAGGTAAGCTGGGAGGAGGGCTCAGGCTGGTTGCCTGCAGCAGGACTAGAATACATCTAGAGAGATCAGTATGGGGGACAGGAAGGAGGATGAAATTCCTTTCCTTACCTGAGTCCATGCTCAATGTAGTAGTTTTGGGTCCCTGATGGAGAAAAGTCCTGAAGATTGGTGGCTGTGTTTTCCTTTGTAAAGCTAAAGCCCAAATATTTAGAAATCTTACAGTTAAAAAAAAAAAAGCAAGAAACCAAAAAACTAAACCAAACCAAACCAAAAACAACCCCCCCCAAAGCCAAACAACACAACTACAAAATTTTTCTTTCTTTTATTTTTTACCTTACACAGTTTTATCTAAGATTAATTGAAATGTTAATTTTAAGCTTACCTCTTAAAATGACTTGGGGCTGGTTTTAAATACCAATGAGGTATGAAATATGAAATATTTGCCATACAACAGATATGATATGGAGAGGTTTATTAGATGAACACTGGGGGAAGCAAGTAGGGTGGTGTACCTATGAGAGAGAGAGAGACAGAGAGAGAGAGACAGAGAGAGAGAGAGAGAGAGAGAGAGAGAGAGAGAGAGACAGACAGACAGACAGACAGAGAGACAGAGAGAGAGACAGAGACAGAGGAAGAGAAGAACAAGGTAAGAAAGTAAGAGGGAGAAGTAGGTGAATTTGTTCTTTTATATTCTCCTGGCCAGGGGCATGCCTAGTGGCAGGAAGACAATGACATCATGAATTGCTAGGCAGACTGGGGCAGTATCCTAACAGCTGGAACTTTCGAATGTTAATCATGGGAACCATGGTTGAGAAAATAACCTGACTACAAAATTTAGGAAAGATGACCTGAAGATAGCTAAAAGTACTTTTATTAAGTGCTCAAGAATATCAGAATATTTGAACTACTTTTGCTAGACAAACTTAAGGTAGTATTAAAAGATTAATTTTAGGATTAATCTGAACAAAGATTATTTTTGCCTTAGTTCATTTAAAATGTAAATAATTTGACAATGTTGAGAAGGGTAACTTTAGCTTTGATACAGTTACTATGAGGTATTAAACTGTTTGTAACTAGAGTATTTTAGTACCTAAATATGTTGCTAGTATTCTCTTTCCCTGGCTGATCTGGAAACCAAAGCATGCTTGTTTATTGGTGCCGACGGGCCCTACTACCTGTAGTCTTCAGCAAAACAAACTGGAAGAGAATATTGATAGGTGAAAGTCTTGGCTTTAGAAAGTGGGTTAGAAATCATGTATATCCTCCATTTTCAAAGTGGGAGTGTATCTTGGGTATAAATCAACGCAAACACAAAAACAAACAAACAAAGCCTCCATATTTAGATGAGTTCTTGGTTCTCCTGTGGAAGTTTCTTGGAGAGTGGAGATTTACTGACTCTCCTGGAGTTTTTCTCGGGCTTAACAAAAATCTTGCATTTTTATGGACATACTAAAGGAAGGAAGTCACCAAAAGTCAGAGCACCGAGTGAACAAACTTTAGTTTGTAAGTCATTAATGTGAGAGAGTCAATGGGTCAGCCAAGTAGGGCCTTTTTACTTTGTGTAGCAATGCTGCCCTAAGGAAAGCTACGCCCTGATCCACTGATGAAACAGATTTTGTTGTTGCTGTTGTTTTGGGTTTTGTTTTTTTTGAGACAGAGTCCTGGACTCACTTTGTAGACCAGGCTGGCCTCTGCCTCCCGAGTGATGAGAGTGGCAACACACCTGGG
>OU015746.1:127638850-127665974 GCA_907169655.1 Acomys percivali | reverse complement strand
AGGCTGGCCTCTGCCTCCCGAGTGATGAGAGTGGCAACACACCTGGGTGAAACAGATCTGCTTCTGTAAAGATTTATTTTTGTGGACTAAGAAGGAAGGGGAAGAGGGAGGAGGAGAGGGAAGAAGGGAGGTAGGGAGGGAGGAAGGAAGGGAGAGAGGGGGAGGGGGGGGAGGCCTAAACAGCCTAGTTCAAATTTAACATAAGCTTTCTTTGAGCTTGACAAACGCTTTCTGTCTGGTTTTGATTGCTCTTCCTTAATACCAGCTAACATCACACAGCATTTTGATCTACTCATTGGTTTTAATGTGACTGGACCTATGTGTGTGCTTAAGGAGACGCAGGGTAGCTAATCAACCAATTTTGTACTGGTTTCATTTCCTAAGCTGTGTAAATGCCTTCCCACAACCAGGGCCACCCAGGTGGTGGCTATGGGCTGGACCTGTGTATGGGCCACAGCTCTGATGGCAGAACTTGCTCATTGAGGCCATGAGCTCATGACAGCCCTGGGTTAGCTTTTTCCAAGAGACTTATTTCCTAGGAACAGTGTGTGGTTGGCGGGCAGTGGAAATGTCCCCTGTCGCCGGGATGTCACTTTGCCTTTTTAAAGGAACAACAAATACAAATGGGGGATTTTCTCGTGCTACATTGCACTTCCTAACATTTTTTAGATACTGGCCCCTGAAACCAACTGGCACCTGCTTAACATGGCTAATGATGGGCCTTCGGGGACTCTTCCACTCTCTGTGAAAGGATTTCATTACACAAGTGGTATAATGCTGACCTCTTCGTGTCTTACAGACTTAAAAGGGACACTCCAAAGGTTGTCATTCTTCCTTATTGTACTAATGAAAGTTTTTTAAGTGTTGCTTCAGAAGTAGCTTCTGTTTAGTTCTTCTGTGCCCTGGTGCTAACTGCTGTTGTTGGTTCTGTGCGTAGATACACAGTTGCTTATTTTTCAACATAGTTTTATTATTGCTGCTGGGGGTTTTGTAAAGCCTTGCAGCTACCTGCTGGGTATTAATTGATAGTTGTGTTTTGTAACGCCTCGAAGCTAAATTGACAAACTGCCCCATTTGTTGCTCTCCTTCAGTGTAGCTCTGGGGAAGGGCAGTGTGCCGCAGCCTGATGATCTCCTGCTTGGAAATGTTCTCTGCCAAACATGCTAGTTCATTACTCCCACACTTAGCTCCACTTGAAACTCTCAGGACATAGGGAGAATGTAGCCAGATTCTTTGCTGGAGTATCACACAGATGACCTCTTGCCCAGTTCCTGGTAGAGTCCCTCCTCTCCTCTGAAACCTCGTGAGCTCTGTTGCCTGCATCTCTTTCAGTGTCCTGGTCTTCCAAACTCCCACCAGGGAAGCCCCTTCATCTCTTCTTGACGGCAATGGAGGGCTCTTCTAACCCAAAGTTCCAAACCCTTCTACGGCCATCCTGCAAAGCAGTTTCAAAGGCCAGGTGTATCACATGTGTGACTCAGTGTCTTGGTACCAATTCTCTGCATTCATTTCTTGTTTTATCACCGTGTCAACACACCCGACAAAGGTCACTTAAGGGAGAAAATTATTTTGGCTTACAGTCCATATGTCAAGGGGGATTTGGGGACAGAAGTAGGAAGCAGTTGGTCATGTTTAAAATTCATCGTCAGGAAACGGAGCAATGGGCGCTGGTGCTCAGCTAGATCTCCAGTTTGTGCTGTCTGAGACCTCAGCCCATGGGATGATGCCTCCTACATTTAGGGTAGGGCTCCCCCCTCAGCTAATTTAGACAATCCCTCACAGACATGCCTGGAACCTCATCTCTTCAGTGATGCTAGCGCAGTGGTCCTCAACCTTCCCAGTGCTTTGACCCTTTAATACAGTTCCTCATGTTGTGGTGACTCCCCCAACCATAAATTTATTTTTGTTGTTACTTCATAACTATCACTTTGCTTCTGATATGACTAATAATTTAACTATCTGTGTTTTCCGATTTTCTTAGGGGACCTGTGTGAAAGGGTTGTTCAACTCCCCCCAAAGGGCTGGCAACCCACTGGTTGAGAACTGGTGCTCTAGAGCCTGCCACAGGGCTTCTGTTGGACCTTTGTGAAGCAAACCTTTCATCTCCACTTTTAATAAATACTTGCTTTCTACATTATAGGTAATACTGGATATTTCCATTACCTAGAAAAATGCTTCCTGGCCCCTTGCTGTATGTAAGTATATCCATCTTTACAAATGTGTAGCACCTCCCATCCCAGTGGAAATGGCTTTGAATGGCTTGGTTGGGCCAGGTGACTTAAAAGCTGGGAGTCATCACCATATGTTCAACAGCAGCCATCAAAAGATACTGAAGGACTTTGTACACAAAGGACCACAAAGGAAATTGTACAAGGTCTAGCCGAAATTTAAGATCAAATATAGAAAGTTTCTCCCAAATAGGAGAGCCTTAGATCTATTCTCTGAAGGACAGGGGGGAGTCTGCTTGTATCTCTTGGAGGATGCTGATTTTGTCTTAAGCAATCTGGAAAAGTCCAGTGAATACTAAAAGTCAAATATAAAATAATATAAAAAATATTCACTAGAGCACTCATTCAATTGAAAATCTAGTCACCAGCCTTTCAACTGCAGAGTGGGAAAACTGGACACCATCACTACTACTACCGTTAGCCATGCCTCTCCTCTCATTTGTCTTCTTGGTAACTTCGGGACTTCATCTCAGTAGATCACAGTTAATTGCTCTGAGAATCCAGTAAGTCTGCTTATGGATGGTCGTTCAATAGCGTCGGCACACAAGAACAATGAAGAAAGGCACTTGTGTGATCGTGGCCATGGGAGCTGTCTGTCTCTGCTTTCACCGTCAAGCAGAGGCATTTTCTAGATGTTTTCCAATGGGGCCCCAGAACATAGAATAGCTTTAAAGATGGAATAAGAGAAGCAATTTTCACCTTACTCACTAGCTCTACTGTAGGCTCAATTTTCTTAACAATTATACTTTACTATGAACTCGCTAACAGCATACCTCACTTACAAGCCAACTAACTAGGAAAAGGAGATTAAAGAACATGATAATGAAACCTTAAGGATATCAGTTCTGAGGAACGATTCTCCTGGCATAGTCAGCAGGACCTCAGCAAACCTGCAATTCAACCAAAGTTGCTGCTGGAATCCGGAACAGCAGCTTGGGCCCAGAGCCTCAGCCAGAGCCCAAAGCCTTGAAGCCTTCCCTGGAGGAGTTCTTTCTAGGAGCGTCTCTTGAAGTGTCCTCTCCAAAGCTTTTCGTTTGGGCTCATATATATATATATCTCCCCTCAGAGTCTCTACTAGGATGTTTTCAGCTGGCAACAACCCCATGAAGTGGTTTGACTTCTAAGTGGAAAAACATCCTGCTCTCTCACAAGTCTGTTCCCCATCCTACACTTGGGATCAACACAAAAACATGTTTATCTCTCTTACACTCTACACTGTTTTGAGGACGGTAGTCTGCCTTCTATGGCTCCAATGAGCTAAGGAGAAGAGAAACATCTATCAAAGAGATGTTGAGATAGGCAAGCATAGGGAATAGTTTAGCAATCTGAGACTCCGTTTGGTTTGGGTTATGTACTCACTCCTCTTTAAATAATGCACTTGGAAGCCTGGTAAATCTACCTGCACATATTATACACAAGCCTGACTCTGAACTGTGCAATTGACAATGTGTTAGCAACCTAGGACACGCCACTGCATTAAGCTACACACACCACCACCACCACCACCACCACCACCACCACCACCACCACCACCACCCTATTCCAAACAATGGAGTAAATTTCCTCCTTTCTTAGCAATAGTTAAACTGACAGATTAGAATAATGCTATTCAATTATGTCTTAATTGTGTCTGGGTATGAGAGAAGGGGGCGCTAATCTGTCTGGAACTGGTGTTGGGCAACTTGTATCTGGAAGTAAATTTTTAGAAATGATACACTATTTGCCATTTTATGGTTATGCATAATTGGTTACACATGTAGCTAAAACCAAATGCATTATGGGAAAGAACATGTACAAGGAGTAAAGGCTTATATAATCCAAAATGAAGAGCTGCCTAAAGTATGAGTGGTGAAAATGTTTAATCATGTTGCGAGAAGAAGCCTTTGAAAAGCTATCCTAGTTTGTCTCTGCTTGTGTCCGTAGGGACCTTAGGTGCATTTCTATCTCTCAGGGGCTTTGTGCCATCCACGGGGTTTTCATTCCCCCATAAGTCTATTATCAAAACTGGTTTTATTATTTTGCACAGTCAGTTTCCTGGTAAGGAATCCAGAAGACATTGTGAAATGTGTGTCATTCCTTGTAAGCCAACTGTGCTGCAATGAAAAAGTTAACTGGCCTGATACTCGGTTTAAAGTACACAAGACTGAAGGCATGCTGTGAGACACTTGCATGCAAATGACAGGAATGAAAAAGGTTACTTTCTCTGTCTTAAAGTGGTGTTTTGAAGAGGTGTATTAGATGACTTGTGTATCATAAGACAGACTAGAGGACAGACTTGCTGCTGACTTCCAGCAACGACGGCCAGAAATAACTGTAAAGCAAGTTACTACGCAGGTTGTTTCTCTTTCCCAGTAGCAGCTGCCCTTAAGTGCCACTGCCATGCAACATCCAGTCAAACTGGCCACACAGGAACTCTCTGCATCTTGTCTAGTCAAGAAGTTGCTCTGCTGCCAACCCAAGAGCATGATGTCTCCTCTGCCCCTGAACCAAAAATAAGGAGCTGGCCTCCACAGCTCTTCTTCACATGCCTTTTCCCCCAGGATCAGCCAATCACAGGTCTGCACTTCAGCATAAGGGAACCTGGGGAACACAGTCATCATCACAGGGAGGGCAGCAGCCTGAAGGGAGCCATTGGTGTGAAGATGGCATTTGAAGCCTTCTAGGAAGCCATTAATGAAATTTAAAAAATTAAAGTAAAAGGAAAGGCCCAGAAAAATGTAACAATAACGGATCTGTAGGGAGATCAAGCAGATTCTAAAGATTGCCTTTGACTACATCACCTTAGAAGATGAAGAATGAGGAGAGATATGATGAAAGCATTTAAAATGTTATCACAGACAGTGCAAGTGAAGCTGACCATTGAAACGGTAGTTACTTGCATTCATAGGCTTCCTATAATTTAAATCAGATTCTTCCAGGTTTAAACTTGCCATGATGACATATTCGCACATGTATAGGTGAATTCAGGCACAAGAAATGGAAGCTAGTTTTTAATGTGATCATGTTATTGATGGAGCGGAAAAAAAAGCCTTATCTGTAGCAACTGTGCCATCCCATGGGGACAGCATTTATTTTATGTCCACTCATTATCTACATCAGACAGGACATTACTAAACATCTCTACAAGAGACCCTTTAACCCTGGTCAAAAGTGATTCTTAATCACAGCTAGAGTAAGTGGTGGATTAAAGAATCAAGAATCAAGTAGTACAGCAATAATCTTCCTGAGTTTCAGATACACTCAAAGGGCCCCTTCTACCTCTAGACTTTTGAACATCTCTTTCTCTGACCATGGAGATAGTCCACACCACGTATAAATAGCCATTCTATTAAATATTGTTGGTATCTGCTTCAGAATTCTGGGTTTTTCTCTGTTGCACTTATTTCCTCTTGAGTATTTGGTGTGCTGGCTAGTTTTTTATTGTTTGTTTGTTTTTTTAGTGTCAACTTGACATAAGCTGGAGTCATTTGAGAGGAAAGAATCTCAATGGAGAAAACCCGCCTTCATAAGGTTGGGCTGTAGGCAAGCCTGGAGGGCGCTGTCTTAATTAGTGACTGACATGGGGGGGCCTCGCCCATTGTGAGTGGCACCAGCTTTAACATGGTGGTCCTGGGTGCTGTAGGAAGCAGGATGAGGAAGGCATAAGAAGCAAGTCGATAAGCATTGTCCCAAACCAGCAGGGATAAGGGTCCCTGGCTTCCAGGTGCTGAGTAGAAGACCAGGGATGAGAAACAGAGACAAGAAGAAAAGAAGACAAAAGCTGGGACCACGGGCTGGAGAGATGGCTCAGAGGTTAAGACGACTGGCTGTTCTTCCAAAGGTCCTGAGTTCAATTCCCAGCAACCACATCGTGGCTCACAACCATCTATAATGAGATCTGGTGCCCTCTTCTGTACACATGCAGGCAAAATACTGTATAAATAATAAGTAAATATTCTTAAAAAAAAACCTGGGACCAGGAGGTTTTCCATAAACTGATGACTTGTACAAAGCAAGTTTATTAAAAAAGTACATACAGTATTATATATACTATTTGCAGGACAAAAACTGGCAAAGCCAGCAGAAAGCTAAGTGAGACGATGTTGGCAAAAAGAACACAGGACACCTCAGATACAGCTGCCTGAGGACTGATAACCAGAAGCCAAGGGGAAGAAGAGTAGGGTCCTTAGACACTGCAACCATGACTCTTTTGAGGGGTCCTGGCTGAAAGGGTTTTGGGAAGGTGAAAGTTACTACAGAGTCACACTATATGGCAAGGTCTCACTGAGATTTATTAAGTCAAGACACGAAATGGCTGTCTCTGAGCAGGAGCCCAGAGACAGCAGAGGGTTGAACAGGCACGGCAGTTTACATACGGCGAGCAGGAGCATGTGCACACAGAGATGGAAAAGTACATCAGTGTGGCTGAGTCATTGACGGTGAGGGTGGGGACACTGTGACACCACGTTCCAGAGTTAAACAAGGTCAGCGCCTTAGTGACTTCCCATCTGACAAACACCGGTGCCAGCCCTCGACTGTCCCCGCCAAGTCCATCTTTGAACAAGAACACAGAACTAAAGTTCCCTTTGTCCTTTCATCGGTGCCTCTGAGAAAGTCCTGGGTCAGCCTGGCTCCCCACAAAGTGTTACTCCTTCTCACATCAGTTTCTGCCTTGACTTCATATTCTGACTTCACCTGGATGGTGGAGTACAAAGAGTAAGTGGAAATAAACCCCTTCCTCCACAACTTGCTTTTGGTCGTTGTGTTTCCTTACAGCAATTGAAACCCTTAGATACTTGTTCTCATGAACTTTGGGCTCATTGGGCCTTTTTCAGTTCTGTGTCTTTAAGTCAGATAACCCATTGGTTCTGCCTCGATTTCTCCTTCTTGAGCTATGATCTTGTTACTGGGGCTTCATCAGGGATGACCACCCAGACACAGTACATAGCCAGTCGAAACTCCTTACTGCAGTTGGCTGGTACCACACCTAAGTGTTTGGAGACCTAGGTGTTAGCAACCAGGCATCTCCACTGCCTGCCCCAAGGACTCAATGACAGCAGGATACATCATCCCTAGCTGCTAAGATGCAACACATTTCCACTGTTGCCACGAGTCATATTTCTTCTCCCTGTGCCTGTGCTACATTTCCCTTATAAAAGGCCAGCCTCTCTTTGCTCTCTTCTTCTTCCACCTTCATCATGAGGCGGCTTCTGTTAACCCCTTCCCAACAAACCTGCCGTGTGTGATCTGTCACATAGTATAACTTTACATCTGTTGCTTAGATCATAGCATTAGGTGTGTGTCTTAACTAGGGTTTCTAGTGCTGTGAAGAGCTACCATGACTAAGTCAACTCTTATAAAAAATTATTCAATTGGGGCTGGCTGTTAGTTCAAAGGGTTAGTGCATTATCTTCATGGTGGGAAGAATGGTGGTATGCAGGCAGACGTGGTGCTGGACGAAGGAACTGGGAGTTCTGCATCATGATCTGCAGGCAGCAGAAGGAGACTGTCACACCAAGCTTAGCTTGAGCATAGGAGACTTCAAAGCCCGCCTCCACAATGGCACACTTCCTCCAACAAGACCACACCTACTCCAACAAGGCCACACCTACTCCAACAAGGCCACACTTCCCAGCAGTGCCTCTCACTGTACGCCAAGCATTCACACACATGGTTCTAAGGGGCCATTCCTGTTCAAATCAACACAATGTGGTCATGAGTGTCCAGAACACACATTTTCTTGTCCAGGCATCTCACATGGCACCTGCAGGGGGTGGGGGTGGGGGCTTTGCAGAGTAAGCCATTTGAAGGAAGCAGTTTTAACAGAAGCTAAGATACGTGGTTCTACAGAAACAGGCAGCTAAGAGGAAAGGTTAGCTGGAGAAGGGACCACACAAACAAAGCAGTTTTAACAAAGGCTAAAATAAGTTAGCTAGGGCATCCAGACCTTTGGTTCCTAGAATAGAGTTGGGTAGTTTTCCATCAAGGAGATCAGATTCTAGTTAAACCTGGAATGGCCTTAGCAAGAATATGAGGTGGAGGATCCTCTGCACTTGTTTTGTCTCATCACAATCTAGAAATTCTATTTTTTCCACAACATAATTTTTTTATCAATTATTTGGGAATTTCATACAATGCAACCTGATCACACTCACTTCCTATTCCTCCCAAGTTCACCCTCCCACTCTTCCATCTCCTTCCCCTTAAAAAAACCCCTCAAGTCCAATTTGTGTTTCCCATATACTCGCTGGAGCCTGGTCAAACTCCCAGTGGCCATTTTGTTAAAGAGAACTGAGTCCTTCCCCACCCTGTCCCCACCAGAAGCCACCAACCGTGAAGAGCTACACATCAGCATCTTTATCACAATTGTTTAAGGACTCTCTTCACTAGCTGTGCGTCTGAACTGCTGAGTCTTTTCTTGGCAGGGCGGGTTGTCACAGAAGCCTTCGATGTCTTTCACTCTTACTTACGAGTCTGCAGACATCGATACCACTGCAAAAGAGGTCCATAGTTGCGGGAGGTAGGGCCATGGACATCAACCTGGTATCCAATGGCAACTCAGCTCATGGACATGAACATGGTCTGGCTGTGGTACAGATCACGGAAGTCTTTTGAGGTGAGTTAACTCAGAAAACAAACCATTTGTTTTCTCATATATCTTACTGTTGCTGAGAGTGAGGGTGATTGTGAGGTTGCTGCGGGTAGCCAGGGCACAATCATTGTCTTTGCAGCCCAAGGGCAAGGATGCGGCCTGTGCTCTCCTCCTCAAGGTGGAGCAAACGGCGGTGGCAGCAGAGGCTTCATGGTGTGGGACAGGCCTGCAGGCTGAGCCCTGGCATGGTGCTAGCAGGCTGTGAGGGATGGAGGTGGACACAGTGGTGGTCCTAGCCTTCCTGCTACCCGAGTACCAACTTTGCTCCTTTGTTCACTATAGTTGCACTCCCAAACTTGCTGTGGCTGCTTATCTAGTTCTGTCTCTCTGCTGAATACTGTTCCTCGCTGTCATCTTTTTCTTCCCTCCTCAGATTTCTTTGAAAAATCTATTCTTTAAAAACACTTAAAATTTTTTTAATTTGACCAGGACTTTTTTGCTTTAAAGTCTCTGTTACACATTAAAATGAATTTGGACTATTTTAGCAATTTTCACTTATATATGCATTCACTCCTAAGTCAATTTAATGTCATGCCAACAATATAAAAGAAGCAATATAGACAGTACATATATACATATATAAATATATAAGGATAGATGAGCTAAATACCATATAGTTTTGAAGTTTTTATTTAGAAACTTAAACAATAAACTGGAGTATATTAGGGATTATCTCATTGTTTTCCGTCCCCGATTTATCACTGTTATTCATTGCATGCTGTGCAGCATCTTGAAAACTGTTGCTCTAGGTAACCATCTCAGATAAATTATTTTTAAGTGAATGGTAAATCTGACTCCTGCTATTCTATTTTGATTGGAAGTAGACGTCTAGATCACATGATGTTTCGTGGCTGTACTTATTATAAGATTATATTCCCAATTCTTAAATCAATTTCTCATTTGGACATGCAGGTGTCTCCTCTCCATCCCTGAATGACTTGCTACCAAGGGACTTCTGGACTTCATAGCTTTATAGCTGGGGCTCAGTCTGCAAGCTTTTCCTTGCAGCAAACATGGAGAGGACAGAGAAAGCGGAGACCAGTCAATTTGCTACTCAGTGATAGTCTTGCTTCTGTGGGCAAGCTTTTGTCCGCGCTCGTGTTTTCTCTAGATTTTTCACTTGATGACTCATTAGACTACTTGTCTGCTGATCTCCACGATGGGCTGATGGGTTGCTTCTCTGAAAAGACATTTCTTATGAGAATAATTTCCCTCCTGTCTTTCTTTGGGATTTCATCTAGATTCTTTACACATAGCCCTCCTAAACTTCTCTTGGGAAAAATTCTAGTGTGTCCAATAAGTCTTAAAAACAGGCAGCCAGGGACACGTTCTGTCAACGGGGAGGATGTACAGCCCAGGACATACGGGTTTGAAGGGGATAACACACTTCTGGAGCAGACATGAAGGAGTATGCATTTTCCCTCTGTGGGGTCCTTTCTGTTCACTGAGAAGAAATGCAGATTTTGGCCTGCATGTGGTCTGAGACAGAGATTTGCATGCATAGAATTTGCATTCATAACGTTCTGATGGAGCAGGAGTGAGGAGTCAAGGGCAGCACCTGACAGTAGAGAAGATGGTTTAACGTGGTCACTGGAGCTGAGCACCACTGGGTACTGTGGTATCTAACCCTTGTGTGATCTTCTCAAGAGTCTTATAGAATTGCCTCAGTATTGCTGGGGAGGTGAGGGTAGAAATTTGAAGATGAAGCCATTTATTCATTTGTTTTCCATTTGTTTCAGCGGTGTCACTAGAGTGTTTATTTCCTTATCCTGTTTCTTCTTCTATTCCCTTCCTGTCTCTTTTATGCATCTTCAAGAAATGAGATGTAAGATTTAAGATCCGAGAAAATCAACATGGGATAAAGATGATAAACACCCTTGATGTATTATGCACCAAATCCTAAGAGCAGTAAGATTGTATAAGGCAAAGAATGGATGTCAAAGGGGGGAAAAAAGAAAGAAATTAACAATTTGATATACTTGAAGCACTTGGGAGAATTTGTCAATTAATTTCTTTTGAAAACATAGAAAGATAGGAAATTGTTTGTGCTATCTAATCTTGGTTGTCAACTTGACTCCCCTGGGATGAGGGAAACTCACTTGAGGAACTACCTCCATCAAATTGGCCTGTGGAGTATTTTAATGATTGCTACCTGATGGAGGAGAGTCCAGCCCATTGTAGGATATGCATCCCACTCCTGGCCAGGTGGTCCTGAGCTGTGTAGGAGAGCTGGCTGAGCATAAGCTGAAGTGAGCAAGTTAGAAGGCAACAGTCAGCCACAGTCTCTGCTTCAACTTGCTTCCTTTATCTCCTGTCTTCACTTTCTTTCTTTCTTTCTTTCTTTCTTTCTTTCTTTCTTTCTTTCTTTCTTTAATGATGGACTCTAATCTATAAACTGAAATAAGTATTTTCCTCTCCAAGTTATTTTTTGTCATTGTGCTTATTAAAGTATCATAAAGTGAACTAGGACATAAATTGGTACCATGAGTGGGGTGTTGATTTCATAAACCTGATCATGTTTTGTGGGGGTGGAGATTTGAATGTAGATTGTGGTCATATGGGGCTGAAGAATCAGCTGTAATATCCAAGAGGCCAGCACTACTGAAATGAAACCAATTAGGCGGGTTAGATAGGACTGAAAAATCAGTTGTGATGAATAAGACACTAGAATAATTGATGCAAAATATCTTCCGAAGTATTCTTCAGGATTAGCATACATGATCTATGGTCCAGTGGTGTGTGCCTATGTGGGAAGGGCAAGGCTGCATCTCAAGCTGGTGGCAGAACTTGATGAAGAGTGTGTGTCTTCCGAATGGTACTTGTTTTAAAGAAATAAAGGGGTAGTAGAACCTGTTTGAGGCTTGGAACATGAGGCAGGTCAAACTCCCTGAAATGAGGCCATTGGAGAAGGTTCAGCTTCGGTGGCAGGGAAGAGCTCAGAACATCAGAGGGGTCATGCCATGGCTATGGGATGACCACCAAGGTCAGCAGCAGGTGAACGGAGCCAGCTTGAGATGACCAGACAGTTTATATGTGCTGTGCATGGCGGTCGGGAGCCCAGGGAAGGATAAGTGAATCTTAACTGACAATTGAGCTATTCACACAATATATATTTACTTTGATCTGATTTTTACTGTGGCCTGGAATAAGAGAATATGTTTTTAAAAATAAAATTAAAAAATACTTTTGATTTGATGGAAGTCCCCACAATTTAGAGACTTTGGATATTTTTAAGAGACTTAAAGCCTTGGAAACTTTAGAGACTATGAAACTTGTAAAGCTGTACTTTTAAAATGTTGATATTAATGTGAGATCTTGAGGACAAACAGAAAGAGACAGTTATAAAAATGTTACAACTTAATAGTGATGTGTTTGTGTATCAAGCTGACAGTGAGTGGGCTTGTAGTTGCTAATCTTGGTTGTAAGCGTTACACATCCCGGAGGAGGAAATCTCAGTTAAGGAATTTCCTCTATCATATTGGCTTATGGGTATATCTATGGAGCAGTTTCTTGATTGTTAGCTGATAGAGGAAGGCCTAAACTGCTGGGTCGCGGGGTGCCACCCTCAGGCTGCTGGCCCTGCATGTGCCAGGAAGCTGGTCAACATAGACTATCTAACAACTCCACCCTCAATCAAGGAAAATTTTCCATTAAGTTGTTGGTCAGGGGGCTCTAACAGAACCCCCAAATAATATAAGCTATTGCCATTGTTTTTGGTTGCCTCCAAGAACCAATGACAGGATGGTATTTCAGAAACTATCACAAACTTTATACACAGGGTTTGGAGGACTTGAGTTGGATCTGACCTAGAAGCCTCCCCGGCAAGGACTAGCTCTCATGGTAGCAGGAAGTGTAACGTAAGTTGCTGAGGGGGGAAAAAAGCAATAAATCATCCTTCCTGGCTGTAAAGCCCACAGTTATAAGAGTAACTGACTTGGCAAGATATCACCAATATTACAATAGTGGCATTTATGTCTTGTGTCTTAGGAGAAACCAACGACTGTCTAATTGGATGTAAGGCCCACTCAATAGGAGAGAATTAACGCTTGGTACTGTAAGTCTAGAAAACTACCAAGGGCTGGCTCAGGAGATCTTTCTACTTCCTCTTCCATGATTCCCCCCTGTGCCTTGGGTAGGGCTTGCACGGTAATTATATCACTTGGGACTAGGACCCTGGGTTGGTTAGGTTTTATTGTCAACTTATGTGAGAAGACTATATGCTTGCTCTAGCTCATGTGCTTTAGACACGACAGGGATGCTGCACACTCAATGTGCTGTTGAATTCTCAACAACGTGACAGTGTAGACAAGACCTACATAATTACAGCACCAGTGGGTATGCCAGTATGGACAGAGCAAATTTAAAATACAAAGAGAAAAGAAGAAAAAGAAGAAAAGAAAAGAAAAGAAAGAAAGTGGGTTGGGTGCAAGGGAGTGCAAAAGCCAGCAAGCAGTGTTCTTCTGTGGCCTCTGCTTCAGTTCCTGCCTCAGGTTCCTGCTTTGAGCTCCTGCTTTGACTCCCTTTAATGATGGGCTGTAACCTGTAAGCTGAAATAAACAGTTTCCTCCCTAAGTTGCCTTTGGCTGTGATCACAGCAAAAGAAAGCAGACTAGATACCGATAAAGAGCAAACACTTCAGAAAATGAGGTAATTTCTATCTCTATTTTTTATTTTTAATTTTTTTGAAGACTTAATTATTTATTTTATGTATGAGTGCTCTATCTGCATGTGCACCTGCAGGCTAGAAGAGGGCATCACTATGTGGTTTCTGGGAATTGAACTCAGGACCTCTGGGAAAGCAGACAGTGCTCTTAACCACCCAACTATCTCTCCAGCCCTAATTTCTAACTTAAAAAAAATTGCAGTAGAAAGGAAAATAAATGTAGTACAAGTTTGACTGGACAGTGATAATACTTATTTTCTTGGCCATAGTCATATATAAGCCAAGTATAATAATACTGAAGTTCGAACCCAGGTCCTTGTGCTTGTGTAGGGAACACTGGAGCTACCGAGCCATGCCCCTGTCACTCTCTACCCAAGGATAGGGAGAAAGCATCATGGGAAGGAGAGTCATGGAGGGCCAGGCACCAGGTGCCTCAGGGACATTGTTCCAAGGCACAGGGCAAGGTGAGGCATATGGGCTGGGACACTGTCATGTTCACAGAACTGTGATTTTCCTTTGTGTTATCATGACACTGATTTGTCTGTTCTATGTTTCGAAGTTGAATATAGAAAGGAACTAATGTCCCTTGTACGATTATTGTAACCCGTGTCTGGTGACCAGAACCGTAGAAATTCTCCTTCCCTGGGCCTCAGACTTAGAGCCTTAGGTTTTGGTGCTTACCCTGCTCTCAAAGACACTGTCAAAGGTAGACTATCATATTTATTGTAGCATTACTGTAAATTTCTTTTTTTTTCTTTTTTTGAGACAGGGTCTCTCTCTATGTAGCCTTGGTTGTCCTGGACTCATGTTGTAGACCACGCTGGCCTTGAACTCACAATGTTCCACTTGCCTCTGACTCCCATGTGCTGGAATTAAAGGTGTGCACCACCACACCCGGCGTCTGTGAATTTCTGTGCACATTTTCTGGAGGGTGTTCTAGACTAGGCACTTTAGGTCCCTCTTTTCTAGCCTTAGAATTAGGAGAAAATTTCTTCTTAGGCATCATGTTCCCATGTCTAGAAATTCAGTTGAAGCCACAAAATAGCCAGTAAAACTTGCTGAGTGTTTGCAATTATTACTATAGCTGAAGTTTGCAAATGTTTCCGTTAGAGAATTTTGAAATAAACATTAGCTCATCTGAGGAGTCTTTTTAAAATTGCAAGTTCATTCTCAGTCCATCAGAGACCACAGAATTGCACACGTACTCACCAACACAGTGCTAATAGGGTTACTTGCAAATGGAAGTGTCCGCCATCTTTTTTTTTTAATTTTTAAAAATTTATTTTATTAATTTATTCTTGTTACATCTCTATGGTTATCCCATCCCTTGTATCCTCCCATTCTCCCCTCCCTCCCATTTTCCCCTTATTCCCCTCCCCTATGACTGTTCCTGAGAGGGATTACCTCCCCCTGTATATGCTCATAGGGTATCAAGTCTCTTCTCGGTGACCTGCTGTCCTTTCTCTGAGTGCCACTAGGTCTCCCCCTCCAGGGGACATAGTCAAATGTGAGGCACCAGAGTGTCCGCCATCTTTTAAATAGAATGCTTACATTACCATCTGGCAGCAAGTTCAGTATATGGCTAGAAAAAGATACAGAAGCATTTGTATCACCCAATGGGCATTTCCAGAAGTGGGGACAGCTGGAGGAATAGGTGCCCAGTGAGTTCTTGATTTCAGCCAGCTGTGCTCTGTCAAATAGAGAGAATGTCTTCCGCACTGTGTCTCTTAAAGACCCAAGAGTATGTGCATCCTCTTTATTATGGCTATCACTATACACGCACTTGCTTTCTTCATAAAACATCCTGATCTCTCCACATACTACTTCAGCTCCTTGCTACTGACCCTCTTATAGCCTATCAATGTCTCTTCAAATATGTTTCAAATATTACTTTCCTGTTGGAGTTCTATTTTATTCAGGTGGTTTTCACTCAGCTGTGATTATAGTTCACGAGTCAGTGGTTTAACCTCAGTGGCTAATTAATTCCACCTTGTATTAATTTTCTCCTTGTTAGATTCCTTTCCATCCCATACCTTACTCATTAGAAGTGCCTCTTAAGAGAGAATACATGCCCTTTCCTCCCATGGCGATAGCTGATTGGATTCAGGTAGACATCAAGATCATCAATTTGGACTGGAGCTGTAGTCAGTGACTAGACTCACTCGGTGTCTGTCAGTAGAGCTGCAAAACCCTGTGGGTCTGGACCAGACTTCTCCCTTGGTAAATGACAGCTCGGATATTGGGTTGAGGCTGGTTTCCCAGGAGGACAGCTTATTATACATTCAAGAATGTAGGTTCAGAAAGAATAGCCAGTTAATAGTTTCCTTCCTCCTGTGAGACGCAGCTGAGTTTTTTTCCAAAAGGATTTTAAGAGATTCCCTTTTCAGAAAAATGTCCTTTTCCTTGAGACAGTTTGCACAGCTATATAGAAAGTACTGTAAATCTAGGGCCCTTTTCCCATATGTTGCAACTAATTTTTGTAAACCTAATATATATATTATATGTATGTGTGTATATATATACACATATATATTTCACTTTGGCTTTTTTAATCCGTCTTATGGATTTGTTGAAATGCTTTTCAATCTATAATTCATGATGAGACACTTTGGTTACCACCCTCAACCATGAACTATTTTATACTTGGTGAACATAATTCATGTGAATTATGACACATGGCTGTGAGTGGGTCAGGATGAAGGATGAACCCCTGTGGTAGAGAATGTTTCTCTAAATCAAATCTTTACATGTGGTCATTGTGCTGGGACTGAGCCCAGGGCCTTATTTATATTTTACATGGGCTCTACTCTTAGGCATTATGTTTGACTGTCTTTCATCTGAAGATATACTGACTATGCCTTTGTGAAGAATGGCAAACAGACCAAAAAAAAAAAAAGGCATAATTTGTTGCTAATGGAACTTAAGTTTGAGTCTTATTAGACTGTGCGCTTAGGGAAGTTCCCCCAGCTCTTCGCTGTTTAATGTCTTCCTCTCTGAAGTAGGGGCAGTAATACCAGATTCGGTTTTTGATGAGGGCAACAGACAGCACTGAGAGTTGACAAAGCTTAGTGGTTAAGATAGAAGGCTTTGGACTAGTCTGCTTGGAGCTGAACACCATCTATCTTGGCAGGCAAGTAAGCTAATTTCTCTGTATGTATTTTAGTTTCTTTAATACAGGTGGAAGGCCACAAAAACCACTTCAGCATTGTGCTCTGGGACAGACAGACAGACAGACAGACAGACAGATACACAGACACACAGATAATAGGAAAAAATAAAGGAAAATTTAAGATTAAGAACTATTCTAAATGCTTTATATATGTTAATTTAATCTTCACAATGGCCTTATGAGGTAGTAAGTATTAAATAAGGCCGTTGTCCATCTGTCTGTCTGTCCCAGAGGACAATGCTGAGGTGTTATTTGTGGCTTCCCACCCTGTGTGTGTTTTTTTTTTCAGTAGAGCTTCCCTTCTGTCTGCTGTGCTGTGTACTCCAGGTGTCTTAGAGTTTCTATTGATATGATAAAACACCCTGATCAAAAGCAAAATCTGTGGAGGAAAAGGTTTATTTAAGCTTTTAGTTCCATAGTACAGTCCATCACTGAGAGAGGTCAGGACAGGAACTCAAACAAGGCAGGAGGAACCTGGCGGCAGGAGCTGGTGCAGAGGGCATGGAGGGATACAGCTTACTGGCTTGCTCCCCATGGCTTGCTCAGTCCACTTTCTTTATTTTTTAAAATTTATTTTATTAATTTATTCTTGTTACATCTCTATGGTTATCCCATCCCTTGTATCCTCCCATTCTCCCCTCCCTCCCATTTTCCCCTTATTCCCCTCCCCTATGACTGTTACTGAGAGGGATTACTTCCCCCTGTATAAGCTCATAGAGTATCAAGTCTCTTCTCGGTGACCTGCTGTCCTTTCTCTGAGTGCCACTAGGTCTCCCCCTCCAGGGAACATAGTCAAATGTGAGGCACCAGAGTACATGAGAAAGTCATATCCCACTCTCCACTCAAGTGTGGAGACTGTCCTGTCCATTGGCTAGATCTGGGTAGGGGTTTAAATTTTACCGCCTGTATTGTCCTTGGCTGGTGCCTTAGTTTGAGTGGGACGCCTTGGCCCAAATCTGCCTATCATAATGTTCTATTTGTAGGTTTCTAGGACCCACTGGATCCTTCTACATTGCTATTCTCACATGGTTCTCTTATCTAGAGTCCCAATAGGATGTCCTCCCCTCTGTCCCAGTTTCCTGGTAAGGTAAGGCTTTCGTGGGACATGCCCATTGGGCTAGTATGCAGATATAAGTGAGTATATACCATTTGAGTCTTTCTGCTTCTGGGTTAACTCACTCATTATGATCATTTCTAGCTCAATCCATTTATCCACAAATTTCGGGAATTCCTTGTTTTTAATAGCTGAGTAGTATTCCATAGTGTATATGTACCACAGTTTCTTTATCCATTCTTCTACTGAGGGGCATTTAGGCTGTTTCCATGATCTGGCTATTATGAATAAGGCTGCTATGAACATGGTTGAGCAAATTTTCTTGTTGTGTGCTGGTGCATCTTCTGGGTATATTCCAAGGAGTGGAATAGCTGGGTCTTGAGGAAGCCCTATTCCCAGTTTTCTGAGATAGCACCAGATAGATTTCCAAAGTGGTTGTACTAGTTTGCATTCCCACCAGCAATGAAGGAGTGTTCCTCTCTCCCCACATCCTCTCCAGCATGCGGTGTCGCTTGAGTTTTTGATCTTAGCCGTTCTGATGGGTGTAAGATGGAATCTCAGAGTTGTTTTGATTAGCATTTTCCTGATGACTAAGGAGGTTGAGCATTTCTTTAAGTGTTTCTCAGCCATTTGATATTCTTCTGTTGAGAATTCTTTGTTTAGTTCCAAGCCCCATTTCTCAATTGGGTTATTTGGTTGGTGGTATTTAATTTCTTGAGTTCTTTATATATTTTGGACATTAGACCTTTGTCAGATGTAGGGTTGGTGAAGATCTTTTCCCAGTCTGTAGGCTGTCACTTTGTTCTCTTGACAGTGACTCCAGTCTTACAGAAGCTTCTCAGCCTTATGAGGTCCCATTTATTAATTGTTGACATTAAGGCCTGGGCTGTTGGTATTCTGTTCATCAAGTTGTCTCCTGTGCCAATATGTTCCAAGCTCTTCCCCACTTTTTATTCTAAGTGACTTAGTGTCTCTGGTTTTATGTTGAGGTCTTTAATCCACTTGACTTGAGTTTTGTGCCAGGTGACAAATATGGGTCCAGTTGCATTTTTTTACACATAGACATCCAGTTAGACCAGCACCATTTGTTGAAGATGCTATCCTTTTTCCATTGAATGGATTTGGCTTCTTTGTCAAAAATCAAGTGACCATATGTGTGTGGATTCATATCTGGGTCTTCAATTCGATTCCACTGATCAAACAGCCTGTTGCTGTGCCAGTACCATGCTGTTTTAATTACTATTGCCTTATAGTACAATTTGAGATCAGGTATGGAGATTCCTCCGGAGCACCTTTTATTGTAGAAGATCGGTTTTGCTATTCTGGGTTTTTTGTTTTTTCATATGAAGTTCAGAATTGAACTTTCAATGTCTTTAAAAAATTGTGTAGGTATTTTGATAGGGATTGCATTGAATCTGTAGATTGCTTTTGGTAGGATGGCCATTTTCACTATGTTAATTCTCCCTATCCATGAACAAGGAAGATCCTTCTATCTTCTCATGTCATCTTCAATCTCCTTCTTCAGAGTTTTGAAATTTTTTTCAAACAAGTCCTTCACTTGCTTAGTTAGAGTAACTCCTAGATATTTTATATTGCTTGTGGCTAATGTGAAGGGTATGGCTTTCCTAATTTCTTCCGCTGCAAGCTTGTCATTTGTGTATAGGAAGGCTACAGACTTTTTTGAGTTAATTTTGTATCCAGCCAAATTGCTGAAAGTGTTTATCAGCTGTAGGAGTTCTCTGGTGGAATTTTGAGGGTCACTTACGTACACTATCATATCATCTGCAAATAGGGATAGTTTGACTTCCTCCTTTCCCGTTTGGATACCCTTGATCTCCTTTTGTTGTCTTATTCCTCTGGCTAGATCTTCGGGTACTATATTGAAGAGATATGGAGAGAGTGGGCAGCCTTGCCTTGTTCCCAATTTTAGAGGAATTTCCTTGAGTATCTCACCATTTCATTTGATTTTGGCTATTGGCTTGCTGTATATAGCCTTTATTATATTGAAGAAAATGCCTTGTATCCCCGATCTCTCTAAAACTTTAAACATGAATGGGTGTTGGATTTTATCAAATGCTTTCTCTGCATCTAAAGAGATGATCATGTGGTTTTTTATTTTCAGTTTGTTTATATGGTGGATTACATTGATGGATTTCCGTATATTAAACCATCCCTGCATGCCTGGAGTAAAGCCTACTTGGTCATGATGAATGATATCCTTTATGTGTTCTTGTATTCGTTTTGCAAGAATTTTATTTAGTATTTTTGCATCGATGTTCATAAGAGAAATTGGTCTGAAATTCTCTTTCTTTGTTGAGTCTTTGTGAGGCTTAGGTATCAACGTGACTATGGCCTCATAGAATGAATTTGGTAATGTTCCATCCAATTCTATGTTTTGGAGTAGCTTGAAGAGTATCGGTATTAGCTCGCCTTTGAAGGTCTGGTAGAATTCTGCACTGAAACCATCTGGCCCTGGGCTTTTTTTGCTTGGGAGACTATCAATGATTGCTTCTATTTCTGTAGGGGAAATGGGACTATTTAGCTTGTTTATCTGTTCTTCACTCAACTTTGGCAAGTGAAATTGATCAAGAAAAATCGTCCATTTCTCTTAGATTTTCAAATTTTGTGGCATATATGCCTTCAAAGTAGGATCTTATGATTCTTTGTATTTCTTCAGTGTCTGTTGTTATGTCTCTCTTTTCATTTCTGATTTTGTTGGTTTCAATACTGTCTCTCTGCCTTTTAGTTAGTTTGGCTAACGGTCTGTCTATCTTGTTGATTTTCTCAAAGAACCAGCTCTTGGTTTTGTTGATTCTTTGGACTGTTTTCTTAGTTTCTAATTTGTTAATTTCAGCCTTGAGTTTGATTATTTCCAGACGTCTACTCCTTTTGGGTGTTTCTGCTTCTTTTTTTTTCTAGGGCTTCCAGCTGTTTTGTTAAGTTGCTTATGTGCGATGTTTCCAATTTCTTTTTAAAGGCACTTAGTGCTATGAGTTTTCCTCTCAACACTGCTTTCAATGTATCCCACAAATGTGGGTATGTTTTTCCCTCATTTTCATTGAATTTCAGAAACTCCTTGATTTCTTTCTTTATTTCTTCCCTGACCCATGTGTCATTTAGCAGAGAGTTGTTTAGTTTCCACGTATGTGTAGGCTTTTTGTTGTTTCTGTTGTTGTTGAATTGCAGCCCAACAGCATGGTGATCTGATAGGATACAAGGTATTATTTCAATCCTCTTGTATCTGTTGAGGCCTGCTTTGTGACCTACGATATGATCAATTTTGGAGAAGGTTCCATGGGGTGCAGAGAAGAAGGTATATTCTTTGTTGTTTGGGTGAAAGGTTCTATAGATATCTATTAGATCCATTTGACCCATGGCATTGGTTAATGATGTTATTTCTCGGCTTAGTTTCTGTTTCAATGACTTATCCTTCAGTGAGAGTGGGGTGTTGAAGTCTCCCACTATTATTGTGTGGTGATCGATGTGTGGTTTAAGTTTTTTAGCAGATCTTTTACAAATGTGGGTGCCCTTGTATTGGGAGCATAGATATTCAGAATTGTGATGTCATCTTGGTTGACTTTACCTTTGATGAGTATGAAGTGTCCTTCTGCATCCCTTTTGATTAATTTTGGTTGAAAGTCTATCTTGTTTGATATTAAAATGGCTACGCCTGCTTGCTTCTTGTGACCATTTGCTTGGAATATTTTTTTCCAACCTTTTACCCTGAGGTAATGCCTATCGTTATAGGTGAGATGTGTTTCTTGAATGCAGAAGAATGTTGGATCTTATTTATGCACCCATTCAGTTAGTCTGTGTCTTTTTATTGAAGAATTGAGACCATTGATGTTGAGAGATATTAACGACCAGTGACTGTTAAGAGTCTTAATTTTGATGTTGTCTCCAACATCATTTGATGTTGTGTAGCTGTGTTTTTGCCATGGTATAGTTACCTATTTCCTGAGTAGTTTTGATTGTAGCTTGACCCTTTGGGATGGAGTTTTCTTTCTAGTACCTTCTGTAAAGCTGGATTTGTGGATAGGTACTGTTTGAATTTGTTTTTGTCATGGAATATTTTGTTTTCTCCATCAATGGTTATTGATAGTTTTTCTGGGTAAAGTAGTCTGGCCTGGCATCTGTGGTCTCTTAGGGTTTGCAGGATCTCTGTCCAGGCTCTTCTGGCTTTTATGGTCTCTGCTGAGAAGTCGGGTGTAATTCTGATAGGTTTGCCATTGAATGTTATTTGGCCCTTTTCCCTTGCAGCTTTTAATATTTTTTCTTTGTTCTGTATGTTTTGTGTTTTGATTATTATATGACGGGCAGTTTTCCTTTTCTGGTCAATTCTATTTGGTGTTCTGTAGGCCTCTTGTATGTTTATAGGTATCTCTTTCTTTAGGTTGGGGAAATTTTCTTCTATGATTTTGTTGAGAATAGTTTCTGGGCCTTGGAGTCTGATATCTTCACTTTCTTCAATGCCTATTATCCTCAGATTTCTTCTTTTCATGGTGTCCTTAATTTCTTGGATGTTTTTTTGTCAGGAGTTTTCCAGATTTGGCATTTTCTTTAATGGTTGCTACAAGATCTGTGATTGTATCTTCTAGACCTGAGATTCGTTCTTCCGTCTCTTGGATTCTGTTAGAAAAGCTCACCTCTGTGTTGCTCGCCTTCTTCTCTGAGGTCTCACGTTCTCGTTTTTCTTCTGTCTGTGTGTTTATCATTGAATCCATTTTCATCTTCAGATATTGAACTGATTTTTTTTATTTCTTTCATCTGATTGTTTGTATATTCCTGAGTTTCTTCCATTGCCTCTTTATAGGACTTCAGAGCTTGAACCATTTTATTTATTTCTTCCATCTGGTTATTTGCATTTTCCTGAAAATTTTCCAGTTCCACTCTATGCGCTTCTTTTATGTCTCTCACCTGTTTGGCTGCGTCTTCCTGTATTTGATTATGAATTTTATTTGTTTCCTCCATTAATATGCTCCTTATTAAGGATTTGACGTCATTTTCTTGCATATCCATTGTATTTGAGCTCTCTGGGTTGTTTTTTTTGGGATAGCTGGAAACTGGAGACGCCATGTTGTTTTGGGTTTTTTTTGCGTATGCTTTTACGCTGTCCTTTAGACATCCTGCCGGCTTCGTTTTTGTTGGGTAGCTTCCCAAGTTGGATGGAGGGAGTCTGATGATAGATTCACTTGTTTTCTCACAATTTCCATAGGCTGGAAGCTCTGATGCTTCACTGTTGTGGACGGCAGGAGGTTAGCCCTTTCGTTTTGGGCTCTCACTGCCAGTGATCCTCAGCTCCCCTGTGCTGTGGGTCCTGCAATCGATCTGGGTCTCTGGATGAACGTTGGGTCAGGCCAAGGTATCCACAGCCTTTTGGGTTCCCTGCCAAGTCCAGCCAGGGACACTGGGCCGAACCACCCGCCGAGCTCAGCTCGAATCTCAGGGCCTGAACGGTTTGCCGAGCTCAGCTAGAAATTCTGGGCTCAAAATGCACACAGGGTCCAGCCAGAATTTTTGGGCTGGGACTGCGCACCAAGCTCAGCTAGGGGCTTTTGGCCAAACTGCGTGCTGTGGTCAGTTATTGACTCAGGCCCGAACCATCCGCGCAGCTCAGCCAGGAATTCTGGATTCAAACTGTGTCCAACCAGAGTCTTAGAGCCGGGACTGTGCCAAAAGCTCTACTAGAGTCTCTGGACCCAATCTGTCTGCCGAGCACGGTTAGGGACTCTGGCCCTAAACTGCACGCCGAGCTCCACCTGAGTCTCTGGGGTGGAATTGTGCACTGAGCTCAGCCAGAGACTATGGACCCACACTGCATGCTGAATTCAGCCCGGGCCTCCAGGCCTATACTGCGTGCATAGTCCAGCCAGAGTCTTGGGGCCGCCGAGCCTATGTGCACAGCTCAGCTAGGCCTAATCTCTGGGCCTAATCTGCCCGGCAAGTCCAGCTAGGGCCTCTGGGCTGAACCTGCATGCTGACCTCAGCGTGTGTCAGCGCCCCAAAACTGCCCTCTGAGGTGAGCTAGTGTCTTGGGCAGAACTGCTGATTGATGTGAGCTAGTGCCTCTGGTGGGACTGAGCTCTCTGCCCAGCCTGTGTCACAGCAGGTGAACTGTGGCAGCGCTAAGCTGGCACCTTCGGTGTGACTGAGCACTCCGCCCAGCCTGCGTCACAGCAGGTGAACTGCGGCTGCGCTGACCTGGTGCCTTCAGTGGACCTGAGCGCTCTGCCTAGCCTGCGCCACAGCAGGTGAACTGCGGCTGCGCTGAGCTCGTGCCTTCGGTGGGACTGAGCGCTCCGCCCAGCCTGTGTCACAGCAGGTGAACTGCGGCTGCACTGAGCTGGCACCTAGGGTGGAACTGAGCCCTCCGCCCAGCCTGTGTCAGAGCAGGTGAACTGCGGCTGTGCTGAGCTGGTGCCTTTGGTGGACCTGAGCGCTCCGCCCAGCCTGCGTCACAGCAGGGGAGCTGAGGCTGCACTGAGCTGTTGACTTGGGCAGAATTGCTTGCTGCTCTGAGCCAGCATCTCCACAGCACTGTGCACTGAGCTGTACCCGGGACTCTGGGGCTGAACTGTCTGCCGAGTCCAGTTTGGGTCACAAGGTACTATGCGACCCAAATCTTGTGCAGTGTCCCCTCTCCCGCAGTAACTCCCACCAGCCACCACACTAATCGCCTCCACTGGGAGGCTCTGAGCTGCAAACCTCAGTCGCTGCCGCTGGTGCCACTTGTGCCGCCACTGCTGCTCTGCTCCGAGAAAATCCGCACTCCTCCTGTGTGCAGGGGCATGCAGGTCCTCCGCACCCTGGTCCCTCCGAACCGTGGAACACTTCTGCTGCCGTGGTGTCGGGACCTTGGTGTTCCTGGCTCAGAAATCTGTGCAATTCCCTGAATTGTTCACTGGAGCTTCCAAACACAGTCCACACTGCTGGCCGCCATCTTGGATTCCCGTCTCAGTCCACTTTCTTATAGAACCCAGGACCACCAGCCCAGGGATGGCGCCACCCACAATGAGATGGGCTGGGCCCCTCCCCCATCAATCATCAATCTTCAATCATCAATAATCAATCAAGAAAATGCCTCACAAGTTTTGTCCACAAGCCAATCTGGTGAGAGCATTTTCTTAATTGATGTTTCCTCTTCTGAAATAACTCTAGCTTGTGTGAAGTTGATATAAACCCAGACAGTATTGCTCCCCACCCCTATGCTTTAGCTTCATTTTGTTAGCTTGTGTGACATTGATATAAACCCTGACAATACTGTTCCTCACCCCATAGCTTTAGCTCCATTCTGTTCTCCCTGCTTCTCTTCTAGATTTCAGTTATAGAAAACAGCAAACTCACATTCTAACCAAGATTGTAAATAAGGGAAATAGCAAGTATTCAGGCAAAACATTAAAAAAATGAAAGCCAAAGTAAAGCAAACTCTTCATGAAAATATCAAGTACAATATAACGGGCAACATCAAAACAATTTGGGGGGAAATTAGAGGAGGGTGCAGTGATTTGCATGTTGTAGAATGGACCCATGTTTCCAGAGGAAGAGAAAATACAGGCCAACTCAGTCCCTAGTTTCATCCTATACTCATCACCAGACAGAATAACTTTTAAGCTGTGAAAGAGAAAGTCAGAAATTGAAAAATTAGACAGATGAACAGTATTTTGCGCTATTTCCTCCATATTAACAGATTCCCTTCTGAAGGGAAACTCATTAAGATTCAGGAAATATATGAATTAGTTTTCCTATTGCTGAGATGCAACGCAATGCAAAACAATAGCAATGTACAAGTGAAAAGGCTTATTGGGGCACATGACACGATATGAACACAGCCCATCATGGTGGGAAAGTTATGGCAGCAGGAGCTTTGGGGGCCTGGTTACACTGTATGCACTGCCAACAAGCAGAGTGATGCACTCCAGTGTCCAGGGGTTACACTGCATGCACTGCCAGCAAGCAGAGTGATGCACCTTTGGAGTCCAGGGGTTACACTGCACACACTGCCAGCAAGCAGAGTGATGCACCCCAGTGTCCAGGGGTTACACTGCACATACTGCCAGTAAGCAGAGTGATGCACCCCAGTGTCCAGGGGTTACACTGTACACACTGTCAGTAAGCAGAGTGATACACCCTCAGAGTCCAGGGGTTACACTGCACATACTGCCAGCAAGCAGAGTGATGCACCCCAGTGTCCAGGTCACTATCTCCCTTTTCAGTGCCTCTCGACCTTCCTGATGCTGCAGCCCTTTTAATGCAGTTCCTCATGTTGTGGTGACCACACCGATAAGAATGTTTTTGTTGCTACTTCTTAATTGTAATTTTGCTACTGTTATGAACTGTAAACTGAATATCTGTGTTTTCTGACTGTCTAATCAACCCCTGCTTATTAGCAGACACTTGTTGTACAAAGCAGCAGGTAAACAAAGCTTACAAGTCTCTGAAGGCCCCAGAAATTCCCAAGATCTGCAAGGTCCCTTCCCAAGGTGAAATAAGCAATGACAATCCTTAGAGGAGACTCTCTAGCCAGCCAAGCTAGCTGCCTGCAAACTGTGAGTCTATGACCATGCCTGAGGAGCTGTTCAGGGATGGAGCTGTCATCTCTGCTCCTGTAAATCTCCATCCACACTCCTGTAAACAACCCCAATAAACCAGTTGGTTTATTGAAGCAGATATGGCAAGAATAATATCTTTGGTTTACCCTGAGTTTCTTAAATTTATTTATTTACTGTATATGAGTCTTTATCTGCAGAAGAGGGCATCAGATCACATGATAGATGTTGTGAGCCACCATGTGGTTGCTGGGAATTGAGCTTAGGACCTTTGGAAAAGCAGGCAGTGCTCTTAACCACTGAGCCATCTCTCCAGCCCCCTACCCTGAGTTTCTTATCTGGGGTGAATAGATGTTTGTTCATGTCTCCCTAGGAGAAGCAGTATAGAAAGAGATACTACAGAGGCCGTCACGGAACCTTCAAGATGGCTTGGTAGGTAAAGACACTTGCTGTACAACCCTGATCACCTGGCTTTTATTTCTGGAACCCACATTAAAAATGAATGTAATACACATTCCTGTTTCTCCAGTGCACATGGTGCAGGGTGGAAGGAGAACACAGTGGGCTGCCTGAAAGCTCACACGCCAGCTAGCCTGGTAGGCTGGATAGTTGGATGTCAACTTGACGCTGGCTGGAGTCGGTTTGGAAGAGGGGTCTGCATAAGGAGAGACGGGAAAGAGTAATGAGAAATGAATATGGTACAGGATACACTTGAACAATATTGTCACTCCAAAAGCCACTGCTTTGTACAGTAAGTGTTCCCTAATAAACTTTTAAAAAAATGACAGAGAGAGAGAGAGAGAGAGAGAGAGAGAGAGAGAGAGAGAGAGAGA
>OU015746.1:127595470-127605470 GCA_907169655.1 Acomys percivali | reverse complement strand
AGGAGAGGTGGGGAGAGAGAACAAGAGAGGAGCTTTCGAATGAAAGGTGGTCTGGGCCAAGGGGCCAAGAGACTGGCAAAGCCAAAATGGTTGGGTTATAAGGGATCAGGCTGGGGGAAGGGAAGCAGAAGCCTTGCCCATGGGAGGGTGGGGTTTAGGGTCCCCCCCCCCCCCCCCCCCCCCCCCCCCCCCCCGGGCTGAGAAGTACTGCTTTGATGTGTTAATAGGCACCTCAGCTAGCCACTTGTCCTGGGGTTCTGAGACCTAACACTAATGAACTTAGTCATTTGTACCTCACACTTAAACTTTTGAGTGATAACTCTGAACATTGCAAGTTTACTTTGATATCCTGGATACTAGAGCCTGCCCTTCCCACTTGAGGAGTACAAGAGCTACCTTGTTCAAGTAAAATGTCTCAGAGGGGATGACGAGTTCCTTCACTAAGATGGTACACTGGAGGAAGACTGACTAGTTGGGATTTCTACTACTTTGCTTAAACACCATGACCAAAAAGCAAGCTGGGGAGGAAATGGTTTATTCTGCTGACACTGCCACAGCACTGTTCATCACTGCAGGAAGTTGGGACAGGAACTCAAACAGGAAAGAATCCTGGAGACAGGAGCTGATGCAGAGACCGTGGAGGGGTGCTGCCTACTGGATTGCTTCCCCATAACTAACTTAGCCTGCTTTCTTATAGAACCCAAGACCACTAACCCAGGCATGGTGCCACTGCCAACAGGCTGAGCCTTCCTCCATCAATCACTAATTAAGAAAATGCCTTACAGGCTTGACTGCAGCCTGATCTTATGGATATTTTCTTAATTGAGGTTTCCCTCCTCTCAGATGACTTTAGCTTGTGTCGAGTTGACGTAAAACTAGCCAGTACAAGGACCCAGAGGAGATGTGCTGATGAAGCCACTTTGAGCATCTTCAGTTTGCAGTGCTGTTGGCTCTGTGCTGTGGGATTCTCACTGGAAAGCAGTTCTGTGGTACTTGAGACTTGGGAGCCAATAGAATTCTCCAGAACTTGCATGTAACCTAGAAGAAAAGTTAGGAACACTAGAACTCAAGAAGTTGGTGCTATATCCTTCAATGGAGAAAGTAGCATTGATGAAAAGAAAGAAGAAAAACCTGAAGGTTTTTTTTGTGTGTGAAGGGTCACCCCAGTACTATTGAGTCAACAACTGAATTCTCTGGTAACACCTAAGTAGTCAGAATAGGCTTTTGTATCTAGGATATTAGCAAACATTCAGTGAGGTTAATTTCAAGTAAGTTCACACTGGCAGATTTAGGCTATTGTCATATCCACAGAAATAGAAAACCCTCCCATGAAGGTACAGAATAGAAAGAATTTGCTTTATGGAATTTCTTTGCTTGCAGAATGTTTCTACAAAGTTGCTGTTCAAAGCCAGAAAGTGCCAGATGGCTAAGAAGAAAGGTCTAACCTACTTTACAGAATTTGAAAGTTTTGACATAAATGAATCAACTTTCTCTTTTCTCCTTGGCCAAATTCAGACTATTAAAAAGTAATTAAGAATGTTCCAAAGTGAGTGCTTCAGTAGAGTTCTTCTAACAGAATATTTTAATGTTAGAATTATAAAATTAAATAAATATTGGCCAGCTACCATTCTGTCCAAACCAGTTGGATATGGAATCAGGATTTTTATAGCTTAAGTATAATAAATTGATCATCCAAATCAATGATAGAATAACCCCTAAATGTGGCAAAAGGCAACATTTTTCACATAAATTGGGAGTAAGACTGCATCCAAGCTTTATTAAAGTTCTTACTGAGACCCTTGCCCCAAATACTAATCCCATAAGGGCAGGAAAAATGTAAACGATCAGGCTGCAAAATAAGGTATTGTTTATGTCCCTATGGTGGTTTGAAAGAGGATGCCCTCTATAGGCTCACATATTTGAATGCTTGGCCCCTAAGTGGAACTGTTTGGGAAGGATTAGGAGGTGTGGTCTTGTTGGAGGAGGTGTGTCACTGGGGGTAGGCTTTAAGGTGTCAAATGCCCATACCAGTCCAAGTCTTGCTTTTTCTGCCTCCAGCTTGCTGAGATGTGAGCTCTCAGCTCCTGTTCCAGTGCCTGCCTGCTTGCTGCCATGCTCCCTGCAGTGATGGTCATGGCCTCACTCTCTGATACTCTAAGCAAGCTCCTAACCAAGTGCTTTCTTTTGTGGGTTGCATTAAGCATGATCACAGCAATCAAACATTGATTAAGACAGTCCACATTACAAGCTAGGATTAATTTTTTTCTTTCAGCTTTGTAGATTAACTTCCAGCTAAGAGAAATGTAAAGCATCAAAACTTTTTCTCAGTAACAGATTGCTAAGTAAACAAGCTGCAACAAGCAAGTGCATTTCCCAGGAGTGTTGATTAGTGCTTATTTGGAAACGTCCTCCTGTGCTCTGCCCAATGCCCCTCCCACAAGGCTAGTCACATTATTGGTTTTCTTTCTTCCCAGATTCCATAACTTTTTCTTTCACAATGCTACTAATAAATGACCATGCCATTTCAAACAGCTCTTCCTAAGGAGAGATAAATGTTCAAATGCCTCGGAATCATGCAAAAACTCAGTCTTCCATAGTTTTGAAACCCATCAGCATCTCTGTACAAATCAAGCTTCAGGAAATTTATTAGGTTTATTGAAACAAGCTCCCTACCCCTTCCCCACCCCCATCAAATCTCCTGTTAACCGTCCTCAAACATCACTGAGAATTTATCCATAGCATTTAGAGTGGTCCAAACAATTTCTTCCACCTGGAGACAAAGCACGTACATTTCAAGGGAATCCATTTCCAGGCCTTGCAATGTCCTATGCAACCTTCCTTCACATGGTCTACCTTGATTGCAATTTTCATTCCCTTTCCCTCATTTTCCAGTTGCCTTCAAACAGTTTTTACAAAAGGCATAACTTACACACTACCTTCCAGTTGAAAGACTCAGGGAAGCTGCTCTTTCCTGCACCCTGGAAACCACAATATACCAGCACCAACTAACACACACACACACACACACACACACACACACACACACACACACACACACACACACACGATCAAATAAGGCAATATGAAAGAAAAGGTCACCAAAATCACATTGAATTCATTTTGTTTGCCTTCTGCTGCGGGGCATGGAACATACCCTTAAATGTGGATAATATATCCAATGAGACTCCAGTGGAGAAAACTAATTTTTCCTTTGAAAGGAGTGTTAATTGCAGATAGCTTTTGGGTTAGAGGTGATAGTCCTTGCCTGCTTCTCACTCTCAGTGCTTGGGCCGCTTCTGGCTTGAAACTGTGTAGGTCCTGTGCATGATGACACAGTCTCTGGAAGTGTCTTAGTATAGGGTTTTACTGCTGTGAAGAGACACTGTGACCAGGGGCAACTGTTATAAAGGAAAGCACTTAATTGAGGCTGTATTACATTTCAGAGTTTCTGCCATTATCATCATGGCAGGAAGCATGGTGGTAGGCAGCCAGGCATGGTACTGGAGAAGGAGCCAACAGTCTACATCTGGATCATTAGGAGGCAGCAGGAAGAGAGACACACTGGTCCTGGCTTGAGCATTTGAAGCCTCAAAGCCCACCCCTTCCTAGTGACACATTTCCTTCAACAGGGCCACACTTACTCCAACAAGGCCATACCTTCTAATAGTGTCACTCCCTATGAGCCTATGGGGACCATTTTTATTCATACCACCACAGTGAGGTCATACGTGCATCCGTCTTGCTGCCTGGAAGACAGAGTTTCCTTGGAACCATCCATCCCTTATGACTCTTATTATATTTATGCCTCCACTTTTGAATAGCTCTCTAAGTCCTGGAGTGGAAGGAAGAGTTTGTACATGACATCCCATTTAGGACCAAGTGTTCCAAAATCTCTCGCTCTCTGCATGTTGTCCATGTGTGGGCCTCTGTGCTAGTTCTCATCAACTGCACAAAGAAGCCTCTCTGATGACGGATGAGCAAGGCATTGATAGATGGGTATAGTAGAATACCATTAGGAAAGCCATCTTATTGCTATGGCCCTTAAGGAGAACAATAGTTATTTAGTGTTCTTTTAGGTCCACGGCCTACCCAGTCTCTGGTTCTTGGCTACTGTAGCACTGCAAATCATGCTGTGGGTCTTAATTGTAATCAGAGATGTTGGGGACAATAGTCCATATGGCCATTGTTCAGCCATCTTGTCAGAGCCTGCACCTTTAAGTCTCCCAGAGCTTGCCTTTCACCAGAAACTAGTTGACCCTGTGTGGGTCAGCAGTTAGACTGAAGACAGGTAGAGATGGAGCGACCCTGTTATGTTTAGCAGTTAGACTAGACAAAGATGGAGCCAGATACCCTATGTGGCAGGACATTATGACCCTGCCTGGAATTCCCTGTGTTTTGAGAAAAAGTCTGCAGCTGGGTTGCTATAGCAATATGCTTCCCTGCCTTCTGACTTATAAAAGCTGCTGCCTGACTAATAAAATTTGAGAGTTTGATCAATCAGACTTGCTCTCCTTCTTTGTGTCTTGCATTTCAACAGGTGAACTTTCTCCCGAGTTTTAGTCGAACCCCACAGGCCGGGGCACAGAGAGTGGTTGTTTATTCCCACAATGTGTCTGCCACTATTGTATCTACATATCTTGCAGGCAGGTCACCATTGTAGATGGCAGGTTTGTGGCTGAACTGATGTTTACAGTGACCTTTATCCTCATGTACCTTCCAGTACCATGAACACTAGTCAGAGGTAAAGGTTCTAGTTAGGTACCAGCTTGACTTGCTCATATTCAAAGAGAGATGTTCATGCTGCTTTCAAAAATAGGGCCTTACTGTCAGTTTGTGAAGCGCTAACAATCGTCTTGGCAATAGCTTGAGTTGTTTGGGGTTTTCGAAGGGGCCTCTTTGACCAAAGCTCAACTAGATGTACATGTTTCCGAGACTAGATTTTCACTTGTGGTGAAAGAGATCCAGTTGGGGTATCATGTCCTCCATCATTTGGTCATTCCATTTAGGTTAATTTCATGTCTGTATATATTTTAAGAAGCTCCTTTAGTAGCAGGTTTCATATGACCCTCCTGTTGACCTTTCGTGTGAGTTGTCCCTCCCCATATGTTCTCTCTCAATCCTCTCTTGCATCTCTCTGTCCATTTAATCCCCCTACTCCAGGTTCTTCTGTTTCTCCACAACTATATATTCTATTATTCTTTACAAGGGGGACCCTCCCCTCTCCCCTAGTTCGTACGTAATACATAATGTCTGTGGTTATGTGGATTGTAACACACATACTGAACGCTTAAAAGCTACCATTTAGCTTTTTTTAAATCCCAGCACTCAGGAGGCAGAGGCAGGTGGATCTCTGTGAGTTCGAGGCCAGCTTGGTCTACACAGTGAATCCAGGACAGCCAAGGCTATACAGAGAAACCCTGTCTCAAAAAAAAAAAAAAAAACAAACAAACCAAAAAACAAAAAAGCTACCATCCACACATAAGAAAAAAAAAGCATATAGTATTTGTCTTTGGGGGGAGGCGTGTTGGTTTACCTCACTCAAGATGACTTTTTTTCTCTAGCTCTATCAATTTACTTTCAAATTTCTTAATTTTATTGTTTTTTAACAGATGAATAGTATTCTATTGTGTAGATATACATTTTCACAATCCATTAATACATTGATGGACATTAAGCTATTTACAGTTTCTGGCTGTTATGATAGAACAGCAATAAACATGGATGAGCATGTATCTTTAGTAGGACGTAGAACCCTTTAGGTATATACCTGGATTTGGAGTAGATCTGCTCAAGGCTTCCTGAACAGCTGCCACACTACTTTCTACAGTGGCTGCACAAATCTGCACACTCACCAACAATGAATAAGCATTCCCCTTTCCCCACATCCTCTCCAGCAGCATCTGCCATCTGTTTTATTGAACTTGGCCATTCTGACTGGTGTATGACGAAACCTCAGAGTAGTTTTGATTTACATTTTCCTGATGGCTAGAGATATTTAACATTTCCTTAAAAGTGTTTCTTAGTCATTTGTGTTTTATCTCTTGAGAATCCTGTTTAGCTCTGCATCTCATTTTTAAAATTGTCTTGCTTTCTACATTTCCAGTTTTTTGTTTGTTTGCTTTAGTTCTTTATATATTTTATGTAGTAACTCTGAATTAGTGTATTATTTGTAAATATCTTTTCCCATTCTGTAGCCTACCACTTTGACTGAGTGATGGTGTCTTTTGCCATAGAGACATTTTTCAGTTTCATGAAGTCCAATTTACGAATTGTTGGTCTTAGTGCTTGTGCTAATGGTGACTTTTTAGAAAGTTATCTCCCATGCCAACGAGTTCAAACCTATTCTTTGAATTTACTCCTATCACATTCATGATATCTGGCATTATACCAGGGTCCTTGATCCATTTGGAGTTGAGTTTTGTGCAGGGTGATAGATACATATTTATTTTAATTCTTTTACATGCAGTCATCCATTTGATGAGCACTTGTTCAAGATGCTATCTCTTCCTGAGTGTACTTTTTGGGTTGTTTGTCAAAAATCAGGTGTCCATGGCTGTGTGGACTTGTTTCCAGGTCTTAAATCAGATTCCATTTGATTGACATGTTTGCTCTTATGCCAATACCATGCTGTTTTTATCACTATACCTCTACAGTACAATTTGAAATCTGTGAAGGTAATATCTCCAACAGTTCTTTTATTATCCAGTATTGCTTTAGCTTTCCTGAGTTTTCTGTGTTTCCCACGAAGCTGAAAACTGTTTTTCTAAGCTTCAGTGAAGAGCTGTGCTAGGATTTTGGTGGGGATTGCGTTGAATCTGTAGACTGCTTTTGGTTGGATGGCCATTTTCATTATGTTAATCTCACTGACCCATGATATTTTTCCATCTTCAGATACCTTCTTCAGTTTCAGGTCCAGAGCCATGCACTTAATGTGTAATCCACCCACATAGCACATGGTTTGAAGTCATGAAAAGATCATGGCAACAGCTAAGACTTGGTATTGTGTAGCAAGTTCGGAGGTCTGGAGGAGAGGCCAGCAGAGGCCATTGGTGAAGCTGCAGCCTCAGTTGTGGTGAAGACTTCAGCTGGTTGTGGTAGTACATGCTGGTAGGATTTGCCGAAGGAGGTGAAGGCAGGAGGATTACAAGTTTGAGGCCAGCCTGGCCTACACATAGCCGGGTGTGGTGGCACACGCCTTTAATCCCAGCACTTGGGAGGCAGAAGCAGACAGATCATTGTGAGTTTGAGACCAGCCTGGCCTACAAAGCAAGCCCAGGACAGCCAAGATAACACAGAAAAACATAGAGACTTCAATGTATTAGAGTTTCCAGGGCCAAGGATAGTGGGTGGTATAGAGTGGAGCTGGCCTGAGCCTGTGGTACATGCTGTGTTGCTGCAGATGGTAGAACGGGAGAAGTGGGACTATCCAAACTCTTTGGGGCCCAGAAGCCCACAGGCTATAATACTGGACACTGAGGTTTTTTACATTGTTGAATTTGTTTTTGCTTAGATCTTATTGTAACAGTGCTCTTGTTCTTCTTGGAATATGAAAATTTATAGTTTATTTTGGATTTCATAGGAGCCCACAGTTAAGAGACTTTGGGCTATTTTAAAGATATATTGAACTTTCAAGTGATGGAAACTTATGGTGGAGAATACTGTAGTATTCTATTAAAGTTGTACTATCTTATATTGCTATAGTAAAATGAGACCTTGGGTATAAACAAGATGGAAAAGGTTATAGCTTAATATTTATTCATATGTCAAAGTGACAAGGGGTCAATTCTGCTTTTTAAAAAAAATTGTTTGTTTGCCAGCTTGACAAAAGCTGGAGTCTTCAGGGATGAGGGAGCGTCAGTTGAGGAACTGCCTCTGTTAGATTGGCTTGTGAGTAAGTGTACGGGACATTTTTCTTGACTAACAATTGATGTGAGAGTGTCCAGCCCACTCTGCGTGGTGCCACCATGGGAAGGTGGTCCTGAGATGTATAAGAAAGCAGGCTGAGCAAGCCAAGGGGAGCAAGCCAGTAAGCAGTGTTCACCCATGGCCTCTGCATCACTCCTGCCTCCTGGTTCCTGCCCCAACTTCCCTTCATGATGAACTATAAGCTACAAAATATAAAAAGCTCTTCTGTCCCTACTTGCTTTTGTTCATACTGTTTACCACATAGCAGGAAGCAAACTAGAATTCTCTCAGCTTCCTCAACATTTCTACCATGTTTTCTCCTGCTTGGGTTCCTGCCACGGACCGGCTAAGTCAGGGATAGGTCCTTGGGAACGGGGGTTCTCGAAGCATCAGTGAACAGAAAGACAAGGTGTGACAGACAAAACTCAAGAGCAAGTCTGCATCTCAGTGTATTTTGCAGCTAAGCAGTCTAAGTTTTTAAACATACATTTTCAAAAGCAAGGGGGCTTGTGGTTACATTTTCCCACAGAGCAGATTCAAGGAAGTCAGTGAGCAATCACGCATACACAGTGCAGGTACAGAATGCAAAGTGATTGTGCTGTCATATTTTGAATTACAAGTTTGAATGAAACAATACAGGGTACAGAACACACAGCAAAGACATCATCACTTTTAGTTACTGGCTTGGTATCAATATGCCTGTGTTCCCTTTGTCCAGGGTCAATGTTCTCTCCTTAGCGAAACTTGTGCCCAGCACCTGTGTGCCACGACCGTTTTTTTTCCTTTTCTTTTACTTCCTTCTTCTGATATCTGAGTGCTACTACCTGGAGTCTTTTGAAATACTCCAATTCTTTGTAGGTCATATTATAACTTATTAACTAATGTTTAATTTCTAGTCATTTATTTTAATAAGTGGAAGTGAAGCAGAACTATTTCGGACCTGGACAGTCCTCGGCTGCAGTCCTGAGTCAGGGTCTCCTAGTGACCGTGGTTATGCCTAAGAAGTCCTGGTTTGGGAGTGAAGTTTAAGAAATAGGATAAAGACAGAGAATGTGAGCACAATGAGAGGAAAGAAACCTGCAGGTTTTTCTCCTGGCAGAAACATCAACCCCAGTCCAGGAGATTCTCCCCTTTTCGGAGGTGTTAGCCTCAGGCCTGTGTAGTATTTGTCATGCAGACTCCACTGGAGGAGTGACAGGTTCCTCATCTGGAACATCTGTGTGGATGCAGCAACGTCTGAGTTTCTCTGTTGCTGGTCCATGTTCTGGTTGCATTCTTGTATTTTATGATCTGTCTTAAGTTTTCATTGTGTGCTCAAGGTTTATGTGTGTGATAATCCGACGGTTATGTTTTAAGTAAAAGAAGTACGTGTTTTAGCCTTACTGGCTGGCTAGTTTTCTTCCTGTCAGCCTTCATCACCCTCTGTTCTTAAGACTCACCCAAACTGGCTCTTCATTATGGTGAAGATTTGTGAGTTGATTAAATAAGACTTTTATGTACTAACAACAAAGATGCTCAAAACCATTTCTAAATAGTTTGTATAGCTTAGAATGACTCTGTCCTGGTTTCTCCACATTTACTCCTGTGAACATTTTTGGTGACATATTTAGAATGTAATTGTTGTAGCAAAATTTAACCAAAACCGACGCTTTATTTGTTCTCAAGTTTAAGTTAAAAAGTACAATTTAATACAGCCATCAGCAAAACATACTATTAAATTTTTTTATATTTATTTATTTTTAATTACTTTATTCTTGTTACATCTCTATGGTTATCCCATCCCTTGTATCCTCCCATTTCCCCCCCTCCCATTTTCCCCTTATTCCCCTCCCCTATGACTGTTCCTCAGAGGGATTACCTCCCTCTGTTTATGCTCATAGGGTATCAAGTCTCTTCTCAGTGAGCTGCTGTCCTTCCTCTGAGTGCCACTAGGTCTCCCACGCCAGGGGACATAGTCAAATGTGAGGCACCAGAGTACTTGAGAAAGTCAAATCCCTCTCTCCACTCAAGTGTGGAGACTGTCCTGTCCATGGGCTAGATCAGGGTAGGGGTTTAAATTTTACCGCCTGTATTGTCCTTGGCTAGGGCCTTAGTT
>OU015746.1:127547284-127590470 GCA_907169655.1 Acomys percivali | reverse complement strand
TCCTTCTGCATCCCTTTTGATTAATTTTGGTTGAAAGTCTATCTTGTTTGATATTAAAATGGCTATGCCTGCTTGCTTCTTGTGACCATTTACTTGGAATATTTTTTTCCAACCTTTTACCCTGAGGTAATGCCTATCGTTATAGGTGAGATGTGTTTCTTGAATGCAGAAGAATGTTGGATCTTGTTTATGCACCCATTCAGTTAGTCTATGTCTTTTTATTGGAGAATTAAGACCATTGATGTTGAGAGATATTAACGACAAGTGACTGTTAAGAGTCTTAATTTTGATGTTGTTTCCTATCGAGTGTTTGTGTAGTTGTGTTTTTGCCATGGTATAGTTACCTATTTCCTGAGTAGTTTTGGTTGTAGCTTGACCCTTTGGGTTGGAGTTTTCCTTCTAGTACCTTCTGTAAAGCTGGATTTGTGGATAGGTACTGTTTGAATTTGTTTTTGTCATGGAATATTTTGTTTTCTCCATCATTGGTTATTGAAAGTTTTGCTGGATAAAGTAGTCTGGCCTGGCATCTGTGGTCTCTCAGGGTTTGCAGGTTCTCTGTCCAGGCTCTTCTGGCTTTTATGGTCTCTGCTGAGAAGTCTGGTGTAATTTTGATAGGTTTGCCATTGAATCTTATTTGGCCCTTTTCCCTTGCAGCTTTTAATATTTTTTCTTTGTTCTGTATGTTTTGTGTTTTGATTATTATGTGATGGGCAGTTTTCCTTTTCTGGTTAATTCTATTTGGTGTTCTGTAGGCCTCTTGTATGTTTATAGGTATCTCTTTCTTCAGGTTGGGGAAATTTTCTTCTATGATTTTGTTGAGAATAGTTTCTGGGCCTTGGAGTCTGATATCTTCTCTTTCTTCAATGCCTATTATCCTCAGATTTCTTCTTTTCATGGTATCCTGAATTTCTTGGATGTTTTGTGTCAGGAGTTTTCCAGATTTGGCATTATCTTTAATGGTTGCTTCAAGATCTTTGATTGTATCTTCTAGACTTGAGATTCGTTCTTCCGTCTCTTGGATTCTGTTAGAAAAGCTCACCTCTGTGTTGCTCGCCTTCTTCTCTGAGGTCTCACGTTCTCGTTTTTCTTCTGTCTGTGTGTTTATCATTGAATCCATTTTCGTCTTCAGATCTTGAACTGATTTTTTTATTTCTTTCACCTCATTTTTTTTATATTCCTGAGTTTCTTCCATTGCCTCTTTATACGTCTTCAGAGCTTGAACCATTTTATTTACTTCTTCCATCTGGTTATTTGCATTTTCCTGAAAATTTTCCAGTTCCACTCTATGTGCTTCTTTTATGTCTCTCACCTGTTTGGCTGCGTCTTCCTGTATTTGATTACGAATTTTATTTGTTTCCTCCATTAATATGCTCCTTATTAAGGATTTGAGGTCATTTTCTTGTATTTCCGTTGTATTTGAACTCTCTGGGTTGTTTTCTTTGGGATAGCTGGAAACTGGAGACGCCATGTTGTTTTGGGGTTTTTTGCGTATGCTTTTATGCCATCCTTTAGACATCTTGCCGGCTTTGTTTTTGTTGGGTAGATTCCCGAGTTGGATGGAGGGAGTCTGATGATAGATTCACTTGTTTTCTCACGGTTTCCGTAGGTTGGAAGCTCTTATGTTTCACTGTTGTGGATGGCAGGAGGTTAGCCAGGGCGTTTTGGGCTCTCACAGCCAGTGATCCTCAGCTCTCCTGTTCTGTGGGTCCTGCAATCGTTCTGGGTCTCTGGATGAGCGTTGGGTCAGGCCAAGGTATCCACAGCCTTCTGGGTTCCCTGCCAAGTCCAGCCAGGGACACTAGCCCCAAACCACCGTCTGAGCTCAGCTAGTGTCTCAGGGCCTGAACCGTCTGCCGAGCTTAGCTAGGAATTCTGGGCTCAAAATGCACACAGGGTCCAGCCAGAATTTTCGGGCTAGGACTGCGCACGAAGCTTAGCTAGGGGTGTTTGGCCAAACTGCTTGTTGTGGTCAGTTATTGACTCATGCCTGAAACATCCGCGCAGCTCAGCCAGGAATTCTGGATTCAAACTGCACACTGTGTCCAACCAGAGTCTTAGAGCCGGGACTGTGCCAAAGGCTCTAATAGAGACTCTGGGCCCAATCTGTCTGCCAAGCACAGCTAGGGACTGTGGCCCTAAGCTGCACGCCGAGCTCCACCTGAGTCTCTGGGGCAGAATTGTGCACCGAGCTCAGCCAGGGACTATGTACCCACACTGCATGCTGAATTCAGCCCGGGCCTCCAGGCCTATACTGCGTGCATAGTCCAGCCAGAGTCTTGGGGCTGCCGAGCCTGTGTGCACAGCTCAGGAAGAATCTCTGGGCCTAATCCGCCGGCAAGTCCAGCTAGGGCCTCTGGGCTGAATCTGCGTGCTGACCTCAGCCTGCGTCAGCGCCCTAAAACTGCCCTGTGAGGAGAGCTAATGTCTTGAGCAGAACTGCTCGTTGATGTGCGCTAGCGCCTCCCGTGGGACTGAGCGCTCCGCCCAGCCTTCGTCACAGCAGGTGAACTGCGGCTGCGCTGAGAAGGGCCTAGGGTGGAACTGAGTGCTCCGCCCAGCCTGCGTCAGAGCAGGGGAGCCGTGGCTCCGCTAAGCTGTTGACTTGGCAGAATTGCCAGCTGCGCTGAGTCAGTGTCTCCACAGCACTGCGCCCTGAGCTGTACCCGGGACTCTGGGGCTGAACTGTCCGCCGTGTCCAGCTTGGGTCACAAGGCACCACACGACCCAAATCCTGTCCAGTGTCCCCTCTCCCACAGCAACTCCCACCAGCCACCACACTAACCGCCTCCACTGGATGGCTCTGAGCTGCAAACCTCAGTCACTGCTGCTGGTGTTGCTGATGCCGCCCGTGCCGCTGCTGCTCTGATCCGAGAAAATCCGCACTCCTCCTATGTGTAGGGGCACGCAGGTCCTCCGCACCCTGGTCCTTCCAAACCGTGGATCACTCCTGCTGCTGTGGTGTCGGGATCCTGGTGTTCCTGGCTCAGAAATCTGTGTAATTCCCCAAACTGTTTACTGGAGCTTCCAAACACGGTCCACACTGCTCGCCGCCATCTTGGATCTCCTAAATAATTTTTTATTCATCTTCTTAAAAAAAAATCTACAAACACTTGGAAATGATTCTGAATCTCCACACACAATAAGTTTCTGGCCAACAGAACATTTGTGTAATTGTAAGGTTATTTTTTTATTTTGGATAATTAAAAAATTTGATCAGTATTAATATATGGATTTACTGCTTTTTGCCACCAGACATGGAGCTACAGGATTTGGAACGCTGAGTTTCAGTCTTTCTTTAGCCTGGTATTTCCTCATTATACATACATTCCTTCCTTTTGAAATAGTAATGTATATTCTATGCCATTGTTTATTGGAAGTATGTAGTACTTTTTGATTTTACAAAGGGTTATAATCAAGAGATTGCCTTGAGTCTCAGAAGAGATTTTGGACTTTAAAGCTGTATTGAGACTGTTAAAGACTATGGGGACTTTAGATACAGGACTCAATGAATTTTTCGTTGTGGTATGGTCATAAGTCTATAGGGACTGGGAATGGAATGTAGTGGTTTGAGTGAAAATGGACCTTATAGGTGCATATGCTTGAATTCTTGTTCTCAGTTGGTGAAAATGTTTGGGAAGGATTAGGAGGTGTGCCCTTATTGGAGAAAATGTGTCACTGGGTATGGGATTTGAAGTTTCAAAAGACTCACACCATAACTAGTCTTTATATCTCTGCCTCCAACTTGTTGAACAGGATGTAAGCACTCATCTACTGTTCCAGCAACGGGCCTTCCTGCCTGTTGCCACGCTCCCTGACATGAGGGTCTTGGACACTAGCTTCCTGAAATAGAAATGTGAAGTAAATTCTTTCTTCTATATGTTACCTTGGTCATGGTGTCTTATCACAGCAATAGAACGGGAACTAAGACAATCGTGTGTGTGTATGTGTGTGTGTGTGTGTGTGTGTGTGTGTGTGTGTGTGTGAGAGAGAGGGGGGGGAGGGAAGGAGGCACTATGTCAGGTTTTCAAAAGAGGAAAATAATTTGTAAAGTACATTTACAGGCTCTTTTGGCCACATGAAAAAATAAGTTTAAGAAGTTAAAAACAGAAATGCTTCTTGAGATAAGGTTTATATTCTCCATTGAGTGTAATTTTCTTTAGATAGACTAGTATTTTGAATATTTGCCAGCACCTCTGGCCAAACTCCTACTTAGATTTAAAATTAAAATGTGACTTGAAAATGAAATGAAAAAGTTTAAAACATTGAATAATCTAAATTAAATAATTGTAAACCAATGTTGAAAAAAGCACAGATCACTCATTGGCACAGGAGACAACTTCCTGAACAGAAAGAACACCAACAGCTCAGACTTTAAGATCAACAATTAGTAGATGGGGCCACATGAAACTGAAAAGCTTCTGTAAGGCAACAGAACAAAACAGTACCCTACAGACTGGGAGAAGACCTTCATCAACCCCACATCTGACAAAAGGCTAATATCTAAAATATATAAAGTACTCAGGAAATTAAACAGCATCAAACCAAACAATACAATTGAAAAATGGGGTACAGAGCTAAACAGAGAATTCTCAACAGAAGAACATCAGATGTCTGAGAAACACCTAAAGAAATGCTCAACATCCTTTGTAGGGAAATGCAAATCAAAACAACTATGAGATTCCATCTTACACCTTTCAGAATGGCTAAGATAAAAAACTCAACTGACAGCACATGTTGGCGAGGATGTGGAGCAAGAGAAACACTCCTCCACTGCTGGTGTAAACTTGTACAACAACTTTGGAAATCAATCTGGTGCTTTCTCAGAAAACTGAGAATAGTGCTATCAAGCCATACCACTCCTGGGCATATACCAAAAGATGTTCTTCCATACAACAAAGACATTTACTCAACTATGTTCATAGCAGCTTTATTTGTAATAGCCAGAATCTGGAAACAACCTAGATGCCCCTCAACAGAAGAATGGATAAAGAAACTGTGGTACATTTACACAATGGAATACTCCTCAGCTATCAAAAACAAGGAAAGCTTTAAATTTTCAGGCAAATGGATGGAATTAGAAATGATCATTCTGAGTGAAGTAACCCAGACCCAGAAAGACAACACATGGTATATATTCACTTATAAGCAGATATTAGCCACATTATACAGGATAACCACACTATGATACACAGACATAAAGAATCTAAATAACAAGGAGGACCCTAGGGAGAATGCTTAATTCTCATTCAGAAGGGCAAATAGAATAGACACTGAAAACAGCTGAAGAGAAGGAACAGGACAGAAGCCTACCATAGATGTCCTCTGAAAGACTCCATCCAGCAGGAGATCGAAGCAGATGCTGAGACTCACAGTCAGACTTCAATGTGGAAGGCAAGGAGTCTTATGGAAGAGTTGGGGAATAGAAGGACCTGGAAGGGACAGGAGCTCCACAAGGAGACCAATGAAGCCAACAAATCTGGGTGGAGGAGGTGGGGGATGCTGCAGAGACTGATGCACCAACCAAGGACCATGCATGATGAGGACCTAGATGCTCTGCTCAGACGTAGTAGATAGGCAGCACAGTCTTCCTGTGAGTCCCATAATATGAGTAGAAGGTGGTACTTCTGACATGGACTCTGGTGCCCACTCATTGATCACTTCTTCCCAGTGACTGTGGGTGGGGTGGCCTTGCCAGGCCACAAAAGAGGAGGATACAGACAGTTCAGATAAGACTTGATAGGCTGAGGTCAGATGTTAGGGGAGGAGGGCTCTCCTTTCTGAGACTAGGGAAGCAGGGGAGGAGGATGAGGGAGGGAGGATGGAACTGGGAGCGGACTAGGGAAGAGACTATAATTGGGAATTAAAGTGAACAAATTAAAAAGAAAGCAAGAAAAAGCACAAATTATTCATTTTAAAAGTCAACAATTTAAGTTAATTTTACATTGAACCACTAAAAATATAAGTGATGTTAGGTTCATCTTGTGTTAACCATTAAATGAAAAGTAAATTTACAGCATAGAACCATTCATATCTCTACTATATTCTGTCTACACAGCTAATAAGACATGCTGTAGATTTTCTACCTTTTGGGCTTTCTCTCTCTCTCTCTCTCTCTTTCTCTCTCTCTCTCTCTCTCTCTCTCTCTCTCTCTCTCTCAGACACACACACGGCAATGTTATCTCTTTGTTAAGTCCTTATGTAAAATTAGGATATCAATATTCCCTGTACCTAGATTTGCTGGGACTACTGAATGATGTAATACATTTTATATATTTGTCAGACTGTCGGATATATATATACATATATATAGTCAATGAGTGTTAGCTACTATAATTACAACCATTGCCAATACAATATTATTATTGATATTAATTTTCACTACAACACATATCCCTTTGAGTTAGCCTAGATTCCTGAGTTAACTAGAGAGGAGTTAGCAATATAAAATTGCATCTCTTTAAATTCAATGAAGAATTTCATCAATTAATTTTACTGAAACAATTGACTGTCTACATTTATGAGTTGAAGAATGAAGGCACTGCTGCTGTAGATAAATAAAACTCAGTTCATGATAAGTAAAGTTTGCATTTAATGAGAATCCAGTAAAACACACATGGGTTGCAAATGGCTAGCTTTGCTGTCTTATAACTATGCTTCAGATTTTAGTTAATGCATAAAAGAGGAATTGGTTAGCTCTACCTGGGAAAGTACCTCATGCAAAGAGGGGTGGATGTTTGGAAATAACTTTTAAAAAATTATTTTATTTTACTGAAAAAAATTTTCATACAATATGTTCTGATCATAGTTTCTCCTCTCTCAACTCCTCCCAGATCCTACCCACCTGACTCTATGCTGTTTCATTCTCTATTTAGAAAACAAACAGGCAAAGAGGGAAAGAGAACCAAAGCAAACCAGAAAAAAAGAACAAACACAAGAAACACACACACACACACAGACACACATGCGTGCACATGCACACACACATGCACACACATGTGCAGTAAAACCTCATAAAACACAAAATCATAAACTATAATATACAAGCAAAAGACCAATAGGACAAAAATGCACAAATAAAGCAATATGAGACCAAATGACTACAAAATATCATTCATTTCCTTTTGTGTTGGCCATCTACTGCTGGACATGGAACCTATCCTTAAGTGTGGTTAATATACCCAGTGAGACTCCATTGGAGAAGATTAATTTTTCCTTTACAAATGGAGGGTCAATTGGACATGGCTCTTTGATTAGGGGTGGGAACTTGTATCCACTTTCCTCTCTCAGCACTGGGATCCTGTATGGCTTGCATATGTGTAGGCTATGTATATGCTGCCATTGTCTCTGTGAGTTAAAAAAGTCCTATTGTACCTGGGAGACATTGTTTTCTTGGAGTGATTCATCCTCATCTACTCTTACAATCTTTCTTCCTCCTCTTTTGAATACATTCCTGAGCCCTGAGGGGAGATGTTTGATCAAGAACTAAGTGTTCCAAAATCTAGCACTCTTTACACTTTGTCCAGTTGTGGGTCTCTGTATTGATTCCCATTTACTACTAAGAGGAAGCTTCTCTGACGATGGCTGACCAAGGAACTGATATGGGTATAGCAAAATGTCATTAGCAGCCATTTTATTGCTATGGACCTTTAGCAGAACTACAGCGTTTTGTTTTTTCCCTAGGCCCATGGCCAAGGTCTCAGATTCTTGGCCACATGAGCAGTGTCAGGCGTGGGCTCCATGTTGTGGAGTGGGCCTGAAATCCAATCAAAGAGTGCTTGCTTACTTCCCCAATGTTTGTGCCACTATTGTACCAGTATGTTGTACAGGCAAGTCAGTATGTTATATAGGGAGGTCACCATTATCAGGTCACAGGACGTATAGTTGGACTGACCTATCTTCTCTGGTAGAATGCAGAGTACCTTCTAGTACACAAACACTAGTCAATAGGGGTGAAAATTGTAATTAGGCACTGGTTAAACTTCTTCATGTCCAATATAATATGTATATGTCGTCTTCAGCAATAGGGACTTATTTCAGTTTGTAGAGAGAAAACGATAGACCTGGTAATATCCCGAGATATTTGGGATTTCCATGGGGCTCCTTTGGCCAATGACTCAACGATATGTAACACATCCTGTCTGTCACTGGAGTTTTCATTTGATAGCAAAATATATCTAGTTGGGGCATCGTCTCTCCCACTATTTAGTGACTCCATTTAGAATTTTTCATATATGTATATATTTTAAAATGTCCACACTAGTAGGTTGTCGTATGATCCACAAATGGCCCTTGGTGCTAGTTGTCTCTTTCCACATTCTCTCCGCTACCTTACTTTTTTCTTCCACCCTTGTCCCTGTTTAATCTTCCTGCTCTAGTCTCCAGACTATTTCCCCATAGACCTGCCCTTCCACTTAGTTCCTTACTCAATACCTAACCTCTGCAGTTATATGGGTTGTAGCATGCCCATCAAATGCTTAAAATCTAACATCCACATGAAAGAGAAAACACAAAATATGTGTCTTTTTGCATCTGGGTTACCTTATTCAGGATGATTTTCCCCCCTAGCTCCATCCATTTACCTTCAAATGTCACAATTCCATTTTAACAGCGGAATGGCATTCCATTGTGTAAATGTGTCATATTTTCATTATTTATCCATCCACTGATGGACATCTAGGCTGTTTGTTTCGAAACATTGTAAACAATAGTCAGTTGGTTAAGTGGGATGAGTGTTCAGTGATGAGGGAAAGTTTCCACAAAAGCATACATTAGGGAGATAAACTCATGGTGAGATTGGACTTGGAGAGAGATGGGAGTATGATAATAAATGAGGTTGAATTGATAAGTAGGAAACTAGTTAATTCATCAGTTGATGACTCTTGATCATTTATCCTGCAAGATACAGTGGTGAACTAATAGTGATTGATGCCCTCTGCTTTCATGACATTTATTTTCTTTAATAATCACAGTTTTTTTTTTTTATGGAAAGTAGTCTTTATTGAAGGGAAAATACTCCTAATGTGATCTTTGTTGAACCATTCTCTTGGCAGTATGAGTCAACATTTGAAGGGAAAAATTGAGGACAGAGAGATTAGGTGGATATTTACGTATCAGTTCAAAAGAGAAGAGCTGTATGTGGGTCCTAGAATCAAGGATAGAAAGGAGAAAACCCACCACTAATAAGATGTATGACATTTGGCTGAATTTGTAAGCCCTGATGACCTGGGGGTTAAATAAGAGAATACAATTTAGTAGTTCTGAAAGTTTCTGCCTTTGAGAGACTAACGCTTTCACTGAGTTTAGGGTTTACCCTGCGTTTGGCATTTCAAAAGAGCCTGGAAAAAAGTCTAGAGTGTGGTGTTTTCAGAATTGAAGTGAATGGAGGAGTGCATGAGCTTTGGGAAATGATTTATCAATCTGAATTATGGTCCAGCATTTGGCCTTGGCCTCTTTTCATTCTAAACATGATTCTAAACTTAAGGTTTGGAGCACACCCATTGGGCTTGTCTTATTCTTTTCTGTACTCTCTAAAGTGTGCAGATGGAATGGAAGCTGCACCTGGGTGCTAGGTCATGAAAAACAACTGTTAAGGGGGATTATGGACATGAAAAGAAACATTGGCATCTTTCCTTTTTTTTTAAAAAAAAAAACTTTTTCCTTACTCTAATTAGATGGGGACCCTTCATCATCCAGAACTGCCTCAGTCCTCAGTGAGTATGAATAAGAGTGGTCACTCTTGCCAGACAGCTACTTGGCCCCAACTTTTAAAGCTGATTTTCCAAATGGCTTCTCCAGGTTGCCTCATCACAAATAATTACTATAATATATTTTTGCCAGATATAAGAGGGATCCAAATCAGAAAAATAGATTAGTCAGATAGAGCAATCAGGAAACAATAGATAGGATATAGATTTCCCAACTATTTCACAGCTAGAAGGAAGTCACATATGCATACAATTTGGGTAGTTTATGTGAGAAGGTAGAAGATGGGGGTTTTCAGGGCGGTGAATCTACCTGAGTAGTTAAGCTCTGGCTTAGTGTAGATGTGGCTCTGGATTCAATCCCTAACCCTGCCAAACAAGCAAACAAACAAAACCAGATTTTTATAATGTGTCATAATAGTGAGCAAGGCTGAGGAAATAAAAATAGTGTATTAAATTAACATTTGTAGTACACTAAAAAAATTGAGTCATGGGTCCACCTGGGGCACAGCCAGCAGGGCCAGCAGAGGTGAGCTTCTCTGGAGACCTGACCCCTATTGCCCTCCATCCCAAGGCTACCTGTGCCCTGCCCCCAAGAAACATTCGGCATAGAACCTTCTCTGCCCATTCCCTACCTGCCTGATCTACCTGGGCCACAGCCAGCAGAGCCAGCAGAGGCCTGTGAGACCCCAGGAACATTCAGGTCCACCTGAGGCACAGCTACTAACAGAAAGAACAGACAAACGGAATCCAAGAACACATTAAATTCCTCACCCACCATGATCCAGTAGGCTTCATCCCAGGGATGTAGGGATGGGCAACATACAAAAATCTATCAGTGTAATCCACCGTATTAACAAGCTGAAAGAAAAAGAAAAACACATGACCATCTCATTAGATGCTGAAAAAGACTGACCCCTCAACACCCTTTCATGATAAACATCTTGGAAAGACCAGGGATAAAGGCACATACCTCAACACAAGAAAGTCAACACACGGCAAGCTGATAGTGAGTATTAAGGTAAATGGAGAGTAACTTAAAGCAATTCCACTGAAATCAGGGACAAGACATGGCTGTCCACTATTTCCGTATCAATTCAGTATAGTACTTGAAGCTCTGGCTAGAGAAATAAGACAACTAAAGAAGATTAGGGCTAGAAATTGGAAAGGAAGAAGTCCAAATATTCACAAGTGACTCCCAAAATTCTATCAGGGAGGTCCTGTAGCTGGTAAATACTTTCAGCAAAGTGGCTGGACACAAAATTAACAACAAAACAAAACAAAATAAAGCGCTAGTCCACTTTTATACAAGATAAATGAGCTGCGAAAGAAATCAAGGAAACAACACCTTTCACAATAGCCACAAATAATATAAAATATCTTGGTGTAATTCTAACCAAGCAAGTCAAAGACTTGTATGTCAAAAACTTCAAGTCTTTGAAGAGAGAAATTGAAGAAGATATCAGAAGTTAGAAAGATCTCCCATGCTCATGGATTGGTAGGAGTGACATAGTAAAAATGACCATGTTAAAACAATCTACAGATTCAACGCAATTCACGCCAAAATTACAACACAATTCTTTATAGACCTTCAAAGAACAACCCTCAATTTTATATGGAAAAGTTAAAGACCCAGGATAGCTAAAAAGGATTCTGTACAATAAAAGAACTTGCAGATGTATCCCCATCTCTGATTTGAAGCTGTTTTACAGAGCAATAGGAACAAAAATATCATGATATTGCTATAAAAACAGATTGGTTAATCAACAGAATCTAATTAAAGACCCAGAAACAAACCCACACACCCACAGACACCTATTTTTGACATAAAAAGCCAAAATCATATAATGGAAAAAAGAAAACACCTTCAACACAGGGTGCTGCTATAACTGGGGATCTGCATGTAGAAGAATGCAAATACAACCACATTTATCACAAAACTCAAATCCAAGTGAATCAAAGACCTGAACATAAAACCGGAAACACTAAATCTATTAGATGAGACCATGGAGAAGAACCTTAAATCATTGGCACAGGAGACAACTTCCTGAACAGAACACCAACAGCTCAGGCACTAACGCCAACAATTAATAAATGGGACCTTATGAAACTGAAAAGCTTATGTAAGGCAAAGGACACCATCAATAGAACAAAACAGCAGCCTGCAGAATGGGAAAAGATCCTCTCTAATCCTACATCCAACAGAGGGCTAATATCCAGAATATATAAAGAACTTAAAAAATTAAACATCAATAAACCAAATAACCCAATTAAAAACGGGGTACAGAGCTAAATAGAGAAATCTCAACAGAGGAATTACTAATAGTCGAGAAGCAGTTAAAGAAATAGTCACCAAGGAAATACAAATCAAAATGACTCTGAGATTTCATCTTACACCCATCAGGATGGCTATCATCAAAAACACAAGTGACAGCACATGCTGGTGAGGATGTAGAGCAAGGGGAACACTCCTCCACTGCTGGTGAGAGTGCAAACTTGTACAACCACTTTGTAAATCAATCAATTCTCAGAAAATTGGAAATGGATCTATCTTAAGACCCAGCTATCCTTCTCCTGGACATATACCCAAAAGACGCTCCCCCTTACCACAAGGACTCTTGTTCAACTATGTTTATAGTAGTTTTTCTTTGTAATAGCTAGAAACTAGAAACAGCCTAGATGTCCCTCAACCAAAGAATGCATAGAGAAACTGTGGTACATTTACACAATGGAATACGACTCAGCTATTAAAAACAGAAAGCTTGAAAATTTCAGGCAAAAGGATGGAATTAGAAAAGGTCATCCTGAGTGAGGTAACCCAGACTCAGAAAGACATGCATGGTTATGTATTCACTTATAAGTAGACATTAACCACAATATACAGGATAACTATGCTACAACCCACAAACCCACAGAAGCCAACGAGGGCCCAAAGGAAGATGCTTGAATCTTAGAAGAGGAAACGAAATAGACATCTGAAGTAGATATGAGGAGGGAGCTGTGTGGCAGAAGGGGTGGGAGGGTAACAGGACCAGGGATCAGGTGTGGGGAGAGAAGGGGTATGCAGTGGGGATGGGTGGGAGGGAGAAGACCTGGAGAGACAGAACAGAAAGTGGTGGAGGAACATCTCTGGGACAGGGGGCCAGGAAGTCTATAGGGGTGATCCTAGCTGAGACTCCTAGCAGTGGGAGATATGGAGCCTGAAGGCACTACCTCTTGTAGCCAGGTGGGACTTCCAGGGACTTCCAGTGGAGGGAGGGTGACACCAACCCACCCATAAAACCTTGACTCACAAATTGTCTTTCCTACAAGAAATGTAGGGATAAAGATGGAGCATAAATTGAGAAAATGGGAAAGCAATGACTGGCCCAACTTGAGACCCACTCATGAGAGACCGCCAACTCCCGACACTACTGACACTCTGCTATGCTTGCAGACAGGAACCCAGCATAACTGCCTTCTGGAAGGCTTCATCCAGCAGCTGATGGAAACAGATGGAGAGACCTACAGTCAAACAATAGGCCGAGCTTGGGGAGTTTTGTGGAAGAGTGGGAGGAAAGATGAAGGGAGCTGGAGGGGTCAAGAGCACCACAAGAAGACCTGCCTACAGAATAAACCAACCATGGCCCTTGGAGGCTCACAGAGACTGAACCACCAACCAAAGAGCGTGAATGGGCCGGACCTAGACCCCCTACACATATGTAGCAGATGTGCAGCATGGTCATCAGGTGGGGCACATAAGAACAGGAGCAGGGGCTATTTCTGACTCTGTTGTCAGCCTTTGCACCCCTTTCCCCTAGCTGGGTTGCCTTTTCTGCCCTCAGTGGGGATAGATGCTTAGTCCTGCTGTGACTTGGGGTACCAGGGTGGATTGGTATGTCTTAGGGACCTCCCGTTTCCTGAGAAGAGGAGATGGAAGTGTGTTTATGGGGACTGGGATCAGGCTGTAAAGTGATTAAATAAATACATGCTGGAGTCCAGCTCAGGCAGGTTCAAAGACCCCAAGGACTGAGATGTGGCCTAGGTGCAATGAAGGAGATGATGCTGAATAGCTCAAGCCCCTCTGAATTCATTTTTTTCAAAATCATAAAACATACAGTTTTAGTGTTATTCCCTTAAACATGTTCCAAGAAACCAGGTAACAACAGCTCTCTGAAGTTCTTTTTTCTTAAGTTTCTTTCTTATACGCTTTATTTTCCCCAGGCAGACATTTAGCCTTATGCCTCATAATTCAGCACACCTCTGCAACTGTTGCAGTTAGCGCACTGTCTGAAACACCTACTACAAGTTGTTATCTGCACCTGTTCTGACAGTATCTATATTTGTGTCCTGCACAACTGTGGCCAAAATAAGGAAGTTTACTCTGTTGACACAAGAGCTGGTTGACTCTTGACTAACTTTTTCTATTTTCTAACTACTTGAGGTTTTGGCATCTACATAGATGAGTTCCTTGTTCCTGAACTAATATCTTCATGTTTATGTATATTCACTAACTTCCCTAATCCATGCTTGCAAGGGCTACTTTATGAATCTGTGTGCAGTGTGTGCTTCAAGAAATCACATGATTTCTATTTTGTTCTTTTTAAAACTTTTTCTAAGTTTTTTTTTAAATTGCTTCAGGAAGCATCATTTCAATTCCATAATACATTTTTAAATAAATCCACCTTAGACTTATTAAAAACAACATCCCTTAGTCATCAGGGGAATGCAAATCAAAACGACTCTGAAAATTCATCTTACACTCATCAGAATGGCTAAGATCGAAAACACAAGTGACAGGACATGCTGGTGAGGATATGGAGAAAGAGGAAAACTCCTGCATTGCTGGTGGGAGTGCAAATTTGTGCAACCACTTTGGAAATCAATCTGGTGCTTTCTCATAAAATTGGAAATAGATCTACCTCAAGATACAGCTATACCACTCCTGGGCATATACCCAAAAGATGCTCCACTATACAACAAAGACATTTGCTCAAGGACATTTGCTATGTTCATAGCCTTTTTATTTGTAGTAGCCAGAAACTGGAAATAACACAGATGTCTCTCAAATGAAGAATGCTTAAAGAAACTATGGTGCATTTACACAATGGAATACCACTCAGCAATTAAAAACAAGGAAATCATGCAGTTTGCAACCAAATGGATGGATCTAGAAAATATCATGCTGAGTGAGGTAACCCAGACCCAGAAAGACACACATGGTACATACTTACTTATAAGTGGATATTAGACATATAGTATAGGATAATCATACTACAACTCACAAATGCAAAGAAGATAAGGAACAAGGAGGACACAAAGGAAGATGCTTAAATCTCACTCAGAAGTGGAAATAGAATAGACAGCAGAAGTGGCTAAAGGGAGGAACCAGGGTAAGAGGGAGAGAACAGAGGAAAATGGGGGAGGTTGATATCAGACCTGGGGAGAGCCGGGTCCAGATGACAGAGGGCTTACAGAGACAAGAGTAATCTTTGTTGGGCTTCTCTTTGACAAGCTGGAGACCTACAACAAGGTTGGCTCCTGGGGGTGACTCTAGCTGAGACTCCTAGTAGTAGGGCCAATGGAGCCTGGAGAGCCTCTGACTAGACACAGCTCCTGGTGGGAAGAGGGGAACACCAACACACCCACAAAAACCTCAACACAAAACTTACCCTGCCTACAAGATGTTCAGGGACAAAAATAAAGCAGAGATTGAGGAAATATCCAACCAATGCCTGGCCCAACCTGAGACCCATCCCATGGGAGACAGCCAACCCCTGACACTATTGATGATACTCTGCTGTACTTGCAGATGGGAGCCTAGCATAGCTGTCCTCTGAGTGACTCTACCCAGAAGCTGATAGAAACAGGGGCAAAGACCCACAGCCAAACAGTAGGTAGAGAGCAGAGAGTCTTGTGGAAGAGTTGGGGAAAGGATAGAAAGACTCAGAGGGCATGGGAGTTCCACAAGAAGACCAACAGAACCAACTAACCAGGGCCCAGGGCAGCCTGTGGAGACTGAAGCTCCAACCAAGGACCATGCATGGATTGGACCTAAGCTCCTACACAAATGTAGCTGATGAGCATCTCAGTCTTCATGTGGGTCACTAGTAAAGGGAGTGGGGGCTGTCTCAGACATGAACTCTGCTGCCTGATTTTTTTTATCACTTTCTTCTAGCAGGCTACCTCATCAGGTCACAGGGGAAAAGGATGCACTCAGTCTTGACCCAACGTGATAGGCTGGGATGGAGGGCTGGGGGCATCCTCATCTCTAAGGAGTAGGGGAGGCAGGATAGGGGAAACAGGAAGAGAGGGTGGACCGGAAGGAGAGGAGGGATGGGGCTCTGACTGGGATGTAACATGAATAATTAATGAAAAAGAATTATTAAAAAGATTTCTATTATGCCATTAGCACACCCATTATAGAAAAAGTGAAAGAAAAAAGCTATCAAGAGCATAGATTGTGTTATACCCCACAGCCAGTCCCAGGAGAGACAGCCGAGGCTGCAGATTCTGTCACACTGGTTCATGCCAGGCATACAGAAGCTTCTTTTCAGGTGCATCCCACATGGGGAGCATCAACACTCAGACACCACTCCTTGCAACAAAGTCATGGTTTCTACCAAATAAAATTAATCGAAAAAAATTGAGTCATATATATAAACTTTTCTGTGATTGTGGGATATGCCCATACGATTGCATATTTCTGTGCTTATCCCACAATGCCACTCATTGGCTTGGGTGAGAAATGTCCCCTTGTTCTCAGGCATTTTAATACTCAGTCCCCAGCTGGTGACAATATTTGAGCAGACTTAAGAGATGTGGGTCCTTGTGACATAAAAGTCTGTTTTGATCAAGTTACTTAATTCTGGGAGCCTCAGTTGTTTGATCTATAAGCAGGTCATAATAATAAAAAAATTATATTTTCTTCTTTAAAAAAGACGTGGTCTTGCTGGAGGAAGTAAGCTTCTGGAAGCAGGCTTGGAGAGCTTACTGCCTCAGCCTCCTCTGTGTCAGTGTCCTCCCTTCACGCTCATGGCTGAGATGGGAGCTTCAGTCCCCAGCTTCTGCCTGCAGCTGCCATGCCTGCCCCCAGCCGCTGCCATGCCTGCCCCCAGCAGCTGCCATGCCTGCCCCCAGCCGCTATGCTCTTGTTGCCTGTAGGCCCTATTCCTCTGGAGCCATAAGCTCAAATATTTTTTTTTCTCCTGTAAATTGCCTTGACCACAGGCAACAGAAAAGTAATGAAGACACATGACAGGCAGGGTTTAGAATAATTAACAAATTGAAAGACATGGACAAAATAGCTTAGGTCAAGCTCTGGGGTCTGCTGGATCTCAGTGACGCTGAAAATGTCTTACTTGTCCTAGGCAGGTGAGTTTTGACAGTCTGTGATGTAATACATGTGAACACACTTTGCAAAACTATAGAGCTTTATTCATCCCTTGCATTTTATTATTGCTTTGAGAATTGCAGTTTATAGAATTCTGTGTTTCCTACAGTTGCATATGAGCACTTTTTCCTCAAGAGAAAAGAAAGTCTTCCTCTGTATGCCACTGGTACCCCAGCTACTTCCTGCCATTTTGCCCAGATGCTGAGAGCTGAGGTTTCTGTTAGCCCCTCTCTGTTGCCTCTGTCACCGTGGCTCTCCATGAGTGCACAGAAGTATGTCCCGGCATCCCCCAGCTGCACATCTGAGATCTCGAGACTGAAGGACTTAGCTGCTTTCTGGAAGTTCACAGAGAAGCGGTCCTGCCTTGTGTTCTGCTGCCTGTAAGCTTCTTGCAGAATGATGAGAGTCATCTGCCCTCCTTGCTGTCTGTACCAGTACAAGTAGTAATTATTGTCTGACGTGTCGTAGGTGCAGTCCAGGGTTGCAGACTCTGCCTCCTGCACAGATGTTTCCTGCTGAGTCTGGGTGACTGTCAGGGCCATGGTGGCTGCTGTGGGAAAGAGGATGGAGAGGCGTCTGTGAGAGTGAGGAAAGGATGCTCAGTCAGGTTCCTATCCTCATCTGCCTTTCCTCTTGATTCCAGTGCCAGGCAGGGCGGGGAAGGGGGTGTGGGGGCGGGGAGGAGGATGCCAGCCTTACACTTCCTGGAAGCTGGGCAGCCCAATACAGGTTGTCTCTGAACCCAGTACTGTTAATCTGTCTCCTTACTTCCCATTTTTAATGAGTACTAGTAAAAGCAAATATGTCTGCCTTCTTACCAAGAGAGGTGGAAAGAAAGAGCGTCCACAGCAAACAGCACCGTCCCATGCTGGAAGCTTGCTTCTGAGTCATTCCTTGCTGTCAGCCACCAACCATGGCAACATCCCTCCTTCAAAACAGGAAATGGTAAACCAAGTGGGCCGTCGTTGATGATATCTCACTTAGTTAACTTGTCCAAGTGTTTATCTCTCTCTTCAGAGAATAAATCTTTCTTAAGTGAAAAAAAAAAAAAAAAAAAAAGATAGGATCAGAACCGAATATTCTCTGGAATTGAAGAGAAAAGAAGAAAGTGATAAATTATTTTAATAAAGACAAAATTTTAGAGGAAAAGCCACGTGTGGTGGTTGCATGCCTTTAATCACAGCTCTTGGAAGCCAGAGGCCGGTGGATCTTTGTCAGTTCAAGGCCAGCCTGGTCAATAGAGTGAGTTCCAGGACAGCCAGGGATATGTAGAGAGACCTTGTCTCAAAAAACAAAACAAAACAAAAAAGAAAAAACCAAGAGAAAAACCACCACCACAACCAACAACAAAATACAAGCAAACAAATAAACAAAAACTGGGGGTTGAGGATGGCATGGATAATGAGAAGATAGTCCAGGTTGATGTAATAGGTATGTTTTCTCTAAACATTTTTCTTCCCCCTCTTCTTTTTTCCTTTCCCCTTCCCTTTCTTTTTCCACTCCTGTTTCTGTCTGAAAAGTTGATATTGTAAAATAGTAAGTAGGTTTTTGACAGTACAGTACTGGTATAATTATAATTTTTGACTAATAATTAAAAACAACCAAACTTATATGTGAGTGTGGACATGTGCCGTGGCACGTGCACGGAGGTCAGAGGGCAGCTTTTGGAAGTTGCCTTTCACATTACTTTGAGGATGGATTTTCTCACTATTTCTGCCACCGTGCTGTGTGTGGCAGGGTGTGTGGCTGGTGATCTTAGCTGGTTCTCTGGGCTGGTGATCCTAGCTGGTTCTTGTGGCTGGTGATCCTAGCTGGATCTTGTGGCTGGTGATCTCAGCCGGTTCTCGGGGTTGGTGATCCCAGCTGGATCTCGTGGGTGGTGATCCTAGCTGTTTCTCCTGCCTGCACTTCCTATCTTGCCATATGAGTACAGGGATCTCAGATACATTTGGCTGCATCTAGCTCCTCATGTGGGTTTTGGAGACTTGAACTCAGGTCCAGGTTTCTGCATCAAATGCTTTTCCCCACAAAGCCACCACCTCAGACACCTGACCAATAGTGTTTTGATGGTTTCTGGCATGTTTAAAACAATTCTGACAGTGACATTGTTCAGACAACAGAGAGAAACGGAGCCTAGGATTTGGATTCTAATCATGCTTTTACATACTGAAGATGTTTTCCCCCTTTTGTGAGAAACACCTGGCTTCAGCTACATTGAGGACCTTGGCCGTAGAGGTGAGAAGCCTTGCTGTGAGGAGTTTTGTGACTGTTCCTTAATGACTTGTGGAAAAAACCAAAACAAAGTAGCGTAGTTTACTGCAGAACTTTCTTCAACGAACATCTGACAGCTTGTCGTCAGCATTTCATTGTCCTTTATACACAATTTTTTTCCCGGATGAAGGAGGAAAGGGCACAAATTACAGCACTTATTTTATAACGAGGCACCTGAGCAAAAATGAAAATCCACAAAGCAGAAACCGTGAATCTCATTTACATGAATTTTCTCTGCCTACGGAATCTGTGTCACCCAGTCTCAGTCAAGGCCACCTCTACAGTGTCAGGCTTTCTTATAAACGCCTCTCCCCTCTATAAAACCAGAAAGGGAATAGAAGATCTAAGAGCTGTAGAGAGTGGTGTCTCTAATTCTCCTGTCTTGCTTTTTAGTTCCATTTGGAAATCTTGGTACATCGTGGAATTCTTTTTATCGGAGATGTTTCCAGTTCCAGAGGACTTCTTAAAGCATACTTTTTTTTTTGTCCTACCTACGGTTTTATGGCTGAAGCCACAGGAAATTGTTATATATGTTGTGTCTACAGTTTACCTTTACCTGTCCAGCCTCTTATAGGAACCTCTCGGTGATGGGGTTGTATTTACTCCTAACCTCAGCCCTGCCCAAGGTGTGTGTTTACATTAGTAGATCCTTATTAGAGGGTCTCAGGAGTGAGTTTCCTGATTTGCCATGCCTGTCAGGTTGCAAATGAGAAGCTATGCTTGCTCGTGACATCTTCTCCCGGCCCACTGGGCCCAGATAACAGAACTTGAAAATCTGATATTCACCATCCAAGCATTTCCTATTAGTTATTGAACTCTGAAGATTCAGTAAAATGATGAGTACGATCAAACTTTCAAGTGGGCAAATGTGAGGACAGGCAGAGAGGAATCCATGTTGGATGAGCAACTCCACACGGCAATGCTGGTCATAAGGTTTTTCCCCAGAGTTACACATAAGACTTGAGAAATACCCATGAATGTCATATACCCACTGCCATGTTCTTATGAGAACTACAGACACGGAAGATGCCAGTGGCCCAGGTGGGTGTAATACTGGATATTAACTTGTAAGCCCCACCAGCCCAAGGACTAGGTAACTTTCTGGAATGCTGGGAGTTATAAACGCCACATGCCAAGGATCATGTAACCTCCTGGGATGCTGGGAATTGTAGCTCTTAGAAAATAACAAAGCCTCATGGGAAAGTATGGTGGTCTATGGGTTTTGTCCATAAAAAGCTCGACAACATTGTGTCTAGCTGGAGGTTCCAGGGAGTGGTCCTGACCAAAGTCCATCTTGGTCAGTATTTACTAAAGCTTGCTCCAAATTTGGCTCAAATGGATTTTCTTGTGCCAATCTTAGGATTAGCAGCGGGGGACGCTGCTCCAGACAATCACCTGCCCTCTTAGTTGACAGTTGACTAAAGAGCACCAGGGTTTCCAGTCATCAACATTATTTTTGAGGGACCAGGCTCATTTCCCTGATAGGGAGAGGGGCCTTAACTAGGTAAAGAGACGGTGAACTTTCAAGATATTCCAATATGGCCGGCTTCTTTCTCCCCTCCACCCTCTCATACCCCGCCCCCCCACCCGAGACAACAGCCTGGCAGCTTAAAACAAGGGCCCCGTGGACTTTTTCTCTTGCCAGTAGACCTGCTGATGGTCTGGCCTCAGGGTCCGTTACAAAATGGTTGTGAATTAGTTGGACATACCGTCTTTCTTCAAACTGATCCATTCTAAATTAGCACCCGGGAATAGACAGGCATGCCGTCCCCTGTCTTTTCCCTGGAGGTCTTTTTCTCTGTGTGTCTGCTGCATATGTGTGTGTTTCTTAAACCCCAGCAAAAGCTTCCCTTTACCTGCTAACCCCGTCTGCTCCTGTTTGCTGTGCTCCAGATTTTTCTACTGCATTCTGTTGAGCTCAAGTGGTCCCCTGCCTTTTAATTCTTTAACTGGCAGAGAAACCAGACCTCATCAAGACACCAGATAGAGACAACCGCATGCTGAGTGTCCGTATAACTTATGCTCAGATGAAAATAAGGCAAAGACAACTCTTTGGACAAGTTTTCCAAAAAGCTTTTATGTCATTCACGATAGTAAGGTACAGTTTGTCTTATCTGAGAAGGTCATAGAGATGGTTTACTAAGCCCTGGGTGCACCTGGGTGTCCTCCGAGCAACATGATTTCTGCAGCACAGATTAGATTGTACAGCCTCTTGACTGTAAGGTCTTACGGGGGAGAAAATGGTGGCTCAGCTTCTCTACTGTGGAGGGACGGCAGCTCCACATATGTCTGGGTTACAGGGATAGACAGAGCCTTGAGCATGGCTCTGAACCATCACTCAGGAAATCATGGCTTGTTCCTTTTGTGGTCAGTTGGGAAGACTTGGAGGCTAACATACTTAAAACATATAATATTAAAGAGTTCATTTAAACACTAATTTCTTCTTGGTGTCTTCTGTAAAAGAAAAAGACTAGTTGTCAACCTTGTAGATTCCTGAGAAAATGAATCTTAGACTCACATCCAGGCCAAAGCTGAACAGACCTGGCTCCTAGAAGCATCTCTGTTCTTTGGCCTTTTGAAATTTGTGGAAAATTTAATTTTGGAGTAAACATCTGACTTTTGCTGTTCAGACACAGGAGGATTTCTCTCTCTCTCTCTCTCTCTCTCTCTCTCTCTCTCTCTCTCTCTCTCTCTCTCTCTCTCTCTCTTCCCCCCACCCCTCCCACCCACTTCTCCTCCCTCCTCCCTCCCACCCCCCAACAGCGACCTAACCTCTGCAGATAACTTTTAGCGCTAGGAAACAGCTCCCTCTTCAGGTTAAGTACGTAACTACTCTGATCTTTGCAATCTACTTCTAAGAGTTTGATCACATTTGGAAATCTGTTTTAGAGCCAGTAAGATGGCTCAGTGCGTGAAGGAGTCTGCTGCCAAGCCTGATGGCCTAAGTTCAATCCCTTGGACCCAGATGTGGAAAACAGAATTGAATCCTGCAAGTTCTTCTCTGGCATACACTCTGTGATGTGTGCCTTTCTTTTCATCACACAACATACATTAAAAAACAAACAAACAAACACATAAATAGTTATCATGAAAACAATGTGATTTTCAGGCTTATATTTGTGCTAAATATAAATAGCTTTATAATCTGATATTTAAAATATACTCAATTACTTCCTTTACTGCTTTGTAAATTTTACTTTTTGCCATGCTTTTCCTCTTAAACAAATACTGAGATTACACTGGTGTTCACTGATGTGCCCTTAATTTAAAAAATTCTGATAGAGTCTTTGGTAGCTTAGGCTAGCCTTAAATTCCCAATGTAGTTGGGGTGGCTTTGAATTCCTGATCCTCCTGCCTCACTTACTAAATGTTGGGATTAATGCACCCAGGCCTTCCTGCCTAGCCACTTCTAGTATATCCCTCATAAAATCACCCACTTTTACAGTCTTTCTGCCCCCTCTTCCATATAGATCCCGGAGCCTTGAGGAGAGGGGCTTGATAAAGACATCCCATCCAAGGCTGAGCACTTAAAGCCTCTCACTTCCTGCACATTGTTCAGTGGTACATTTCTGTGTTAATTACTATTTATTTCAAGAAGAAGCATCTCTGTTGAGGGTTGAGTAATTCACTGACTGAAAGCACAGCAATGTCATTGTGAATAATTTTTATTACTTTGTTCATTTAGCAGAATAAGAGTAGATTTTTCCCCTGGGCCCATGGCCTATCTGGTCTCAGGTTCTTGGCCTCATTAATGCTATTAGATATGGGTTTCACCATAGGGATAGGCCTTAGATCCAATTTAAAAGGTGATTGCTTACTCTTTAACATTAGTGCCACTATTGCACCACTGGCCATATCTTGCAGTCAGGCCATTATTATAGTTATTAGGTTTCATAGCTGGGGCATATGATGATAACTTTTCTCCTCCAGGAACAGCATGTATAGTACCTTCTAGCACTATGAATGCTAGCCAGTATGGGTGAATCTTCCAGTTGAGTATTAGCTAGATTTTTCCATGCTCTATGCTATAAGTACTTGGTGTCTTCAGCAGTAGGGTCTTTTCATCATTTGCAGAGGGTAACTGATAGCTTGGCCTTTAGTTTTTGATGACGTGTGTCTATGAGACCCCCATTAGCCAATAACCTGTTCTAGGTATTCAGTGTTTTACTTAGAAGCAGATGATGCCCAATTAGGGTATTTTCTTCCCTCACCATTACAAAATAACCTCATTTAAATCCCACATACATTGATGCTCATTATCTTCTTTAAGGTAGGCTAGGTGCTGTCAAGAGTTAACCTGATGGCTTCAAGTATGGCAAACCAGCCACTGGGGAAAATGTTCTCATTTCTGCCACAGACAGAATTCTGCCTAAAAAGGGCAACCTTGGATTAAGGCAGAGTCAACTGCCAAACTCTGCCAAGACAGGACAAACAAGTCCTCAATAGTTCCTGCCTCACAAATATGTCTGTCAGACATATTGGGCCAGAAGACTGAAGATGATGTTCCAACATTATAGAGAGTTTTGGGTGACTTTTCAGGAAGCAAACTGTCTCTACGAACCTAAACTTCCTGTCTACTGAGATAATTAATTTTATTCCTTCTCAAGTCTCTAATGGGGTTGAAGACCACATAGTTTAGTTTTACAATTAAGCTCAGTTGTTTAGGGGTTAAGATGTTGTTAGGTCTAGATAGATGTTTTAAGGTGATAAAGATGAGATATGATAGATATTGATTTGCATTCAGAATTTTAGATGCACCAAGATGGGAAAGATATTTTCTTCAAGGTTGCCAAATACAAATACCCAAAACACTATGAATGTGACGTTTATATAATTCCTGATTGTTTTGTGGTTCTTCTGGCTGTAGGAAGTTTGTTGTATATATATGTAATGATATAAACGTATATATAAAAAAAGAAAATAATAAATTCTAAATACATACATACATAAATTTTATATAAATTATACATATTATATATCTTTTAGTGTTAGGTACCCCCATATTTCTTCTTCTACCCTTTCCTTCAGTCCCCAACTTTCTTTAAACAATTCTACAAAAATAACAATTAAATTGTAGTTTGAATAAATTAATAAAATTAAAATAAAAAGGAAATTATGCACCATTGAGGAGTGGTCAAACTTTTAAAGAATTCTTTTTCACTTACAGAAAATGCTATAAACCTCAAACAATGGTAGAATAAATTTTGTTTATTACCTGAAAAGAAAACAATCCTATAAAAGCAAATAGACTATCTCACACATTTCATTCTTCAAAATCACAGAGCTCTGAACCTCATCATTTCTTTAGGAGAAGCATTGCTCTAGGGACTGGCTGGACAAGTTGTTAGATTTCTCTGGAAAGACTAGGAAGGGTGTGCCCAAAGGGCAGAGGGGGATTTCCCACTGAGGATCTGGTCTTTTAATTCACTGTAAATAGATGGTGATCAGGTCTAGATTTTGCTTATCAGTAGAAGGTGAAATATGAACATTATCAATGCAAGGGAAAGCTGAGAGGTTGCCCACAAAGGCAGAATCGGCTGAGATCTGGGAAAAATGAGGTATGTAGAGAGGGGTCAGTGAGGCGAAGAGAGTCCGGATAAAGAGCAGTCTTCATTGGGAGCATTGTGAAGATTTGAAGAAGTGGTCCTTATTAGAGTACATCACAGAAGTGAGCCTGGTGGTTATCGGAAATGTGCTTATTGGGCTAACACGCCAAAGGATCACAATGGTTTGCTGCTTAGAATGCAGGGAGAGTAAGAGGCAGTTAGTGTGTGAAAAAGGCAGAGATGTCTCTGAAGGTAAGTAATAGAAAAAGAGCCAGCGATAAGAAGATAAAATGAGATTTTATGGTTGAGTCCAACTAAGTAGCTAGAGCGGCTGGGCTTGCTAAAGAGCACTGGTCAGTGAGCGCAGCTTATGAGGGCAGCCAGACAGGGAGAGGAGTAAGGGGGGAAAGGGGGAGAAACAAGGAACCCAAGAACGTATCATGGCCTGCTCAGAGGGGACTGCGGTGACAGGCACTGAGTGCTTGGTTCTGGCAATTGCTTAGTCCAGGAGTGGTTGATAAGTCTGGGAAGTTCTATGTCATGCAGGTTATTTGTAGGGAGGCTAGACCTATAAGAGTAGAGGCTTAAGCAGGACAAGAGTCCCTAAAAGGGCTAGGAGTGTTGGATTTGTGTTCTGGATCTGGTAAGAGATTCCCTTTACTTTTGCTGGGTGTAGTGAAGGTTACCCGGAGAACTTTTTGGAATTTTTCACTGCAAAGATTGGGAAGAGTTAAAAATGTAGACCCAGCTTGTTGCAGGATATTTGATCACACTACGAACCCCGAGATTGTGTTGTTTGCTGGAAAAACCTGTTTCTACTTGTCGTGTGGCTCATCCCTACCACACACCTTTAATCCAAGAGCTTTCTCCTTGAGTATTGTAAACAGGATTAAATAAAGTTAACCCTAGGTCAAGAGGGAGGGCAAGCCACCAGTTGACATGAAGGGAAAAAAATTATAAAGAATAAGAGGGAGTCAAGAGGATGGATCAGGAAGTAGAAGGGAGGGACATTTCAATGTGAGGGTCTTTTGGAGATATGGGGAAGGCTTCTTTTCCTTTGGAAACCTTGGCTGAGTAGAAAGGTCAACTGGGTTCTTTCTCTGCCTCCCAGAGCTAGAAAGGTTTCACGCCAGCATCTGGCCCCCGAGTCTTTATTGGTGAAATAGAATGTTTGAGATTTTGTTAAAAAACAAACAAACAAACAAACCAGTTTCCTCAGTAAATGTCTAAGGAGAGTGTGTCTGGTTATCAGGCCATACAACTGGGGGTGGCGATTTGGGAACGCATTCTACGTTGAGAGGCGATGGTACAGAGAGTCTGTGATGGGGTTGGGGAGTAGAGTTAGGTCTGGAGTAAGGTGAGCAAAGGCTGATGTTCCCCATATCACTGACTGTGTAGGCCAGAAAGGAGGGCCTTCTTTTGGGCTGAAGGGTGAATGAGGCAGACATTGAGAACATAGTAAGAATATTTAAAGATGGCTCCCCTTTTATCTAGTTGGAGAACCTCATCAAGGAGCAAATAGGTTGAAATGAGACAAAAACGAGAAGGACAAAGGTAACGGCAGAAGAGGAGACAGGTTTTGCCTGAGCAGAAGTGGAGAATTGGAAGCGTGTGACTGGAGGCCAACACTGCCTGCTCAGTAAGCGTGCCAGCTTCCTGCTCTCTTGGGCTAGCTCATCAGAGATACCTCGTTGGTCTCCTCAGAGGACAACTGCTGCTGCCAGAGGCAGGAAGTCTGAAGGAGTCCATGGATTAATTTGCCATTAATTGTAGAGCTCGGTCCTTCCTAAAGTGAGAAATTCTCTTTTGCCAAAGTAAGGCATCTAAGTGGAAAAAAATGAGGTACATATTTGGAATCAGTGAAGACATTAATCTCTTATATTCATGCTAATGTTGGGGCCTATGGCAATGAGCTTTGCCTGCTGTGAGGTGGTCTGTGTGGGGAGGGATTGGGCTACTAAGGGGATGCCATCTGTGACCATGGCATAACCTGCACATAATGAGCTTTCTCAAGGCACTCCCATTGGTATACCATTAGGGGTCTCAGAAATAGGGACATCTGACAGATGACTAAAATGATGGTGGGAGAAAGTCAAGAAGACCAGCGCAGGAGTAGATGGGAGGGGGGTTGTTTCTTCTGAAAGTCTACAGAGATAAGGGTAGCTGGGCTAAGAGTTTTACAGCATCAAAAGGTGACTAAGTGATTTTATATTAATAGTGTATGTTTATATAAGAGGGAAGGAGTGAGAGAGGGAGGGAGGGAGGGAGAGAAGGAGGGAGGGAGGGAGGGAGGGAAGGAGAGAAGAAGGGAGGGAGAGAGAGAGACAGACAGACAGAGACAGCGAGACAGAGACAGAGAGACTATATTGGCAACTTATGATCTCAAGGAGATTGTACAAGACAGAGACAGTATCAGCTTGATAATATTCTTCCTGGGCTTCTATCACTAAAAGGGAGGAAGTCTCAATGATTTTTAAGCAAGAAGGCTTACTGCTTAGACAGGCAGACTATTATTTGGGCCGTTTCTCCACATAAGTGATAGAGGAGACCTAGGCCTAAGTTGTGGATGAAGACACAAATAGGATGAGAGGTTTGGAGGGGCCTGGGTACACCAAAGCAGGAGCATCCAGGATGCCTCTGAGCTGAAAGAATGAGGATTAGATGGGCTGGGATAGGGCATAGGTTCTGAAAAAAGGACTAATAAAGGGATTTAGTTAAATCCCCAAAGCTGGAGCTCCAGATAAGAAAATAATTTACTAGAATTAAAAAGGAGAGAAGATCTCAATTAGTTTTGGAGAAAGAACGTTCTAGATTAAAACTTTGGAGCCTTGCAGAGGCTATGGGGTTTTAGAGGGGACGCTATATTGCACGCCAGTCTGAAATGTAAAAAGAGTGGAGGTGTGTTGTAGAGACAGGTTATAAGAGAGACTGCAGAGTGGAAGCTGTCTACATACTAGAGGAGGATGCTGGGAGTGAGGTGGAACAGTTAGTGAGAAAGAGCCTGACCAAAGAGGTGCACCTTGGGAAAAGACTGCCCAGGATACCTGGGTGACATTTTGTGGCAGGGTCTGTTCAGATAAATCTGAAAAGGTCTTGACAAGAAGGGTCAAGGGATCAGTAAAGGAAGCATCTTTTGAAATCAAGGACAGAGAGACGATATGCAGAAGGAAGTAGGGTACAAGGATGTCAGGGTAAGGGAATCCAGCTTGGGTAATTAGGCCTAAGTCTTGGACTAGGTGGTTAAGAATGATTTGGATTTTGAACTTTCAGAATAACAGTTCTGTGGGGAGAATTAGTAGGCCGTAAAATTAGTCTCGGAGAAACGTCCAAATAGACTGTAAGGTAAATAACTAGATTATAGTCTGCTTAGGTTTTATTGGAATGATATCTACCCCCTTAAACGAGAAGGACGTCTTTCAGGGGTCTGGCAAATTTAGATAAACTTGAATAATTAGACCCTGACCCCCACTAATCCAATAAACATGGCATAGCCTTACAGGCTATGAAGAGCTCATTGAGGGTGACAGTGATGGGGGTGACCATTCCTGGGCCTCCGTCAGTCAATTGTAGTCAATCCCAGAAAAACCCACCAAGCTCTAGTGTAGGGTCAGACCTAGTAACATGGGAGGGAATCTGATATTCCCCCACACAGATGGCAGTGGCTGGATTGGGACAGGCTCGTGCACAGTGGCCTGTTTGTGGTTTAAAGCAGGCCTCAGGTGGGTCAGAGCTGAGTGGGGAAGGTGTTACTTCTTTGCTTGAGTGTTCGGTGACCCCCCGAGTCAAGGCTGACACTAGCGTTTGATGTTCGACCTTACTTGGTTTGTTATTAAAGACATTGAAGTCTACTTTTATAAGGTCCTTCTGAGGAATGTGAGGGCCATGCTCTTGTCTTTGAAACTCTTTTCTAATATCTGGTGCTGACAGGGAAATTAAATGAAGGTGGAGATGGAATCTTCCTTCATCAGTGTAAGGAGGGAGAATTGTATGTTTAGTCACAGTTTCTGATAGGGAGAAAAATAAAACTAGATTTTCACTAGCGTCTTCACTTTTCTCACTGATTTAGTCGTAATTGGCCACTTTAAGTTCTCTCTTTTCCATTCCCACCAGGAGGCAAGTAATCATAAGGCCCCAGTTTTGGAGATCCGTCAATTTGGGTTGGTGCAGTCGTTACTTTTAAGTTGCTGTAATAAAATGCCACAGCCAAAAGCAAAGTAAGGAAAAAAGAATTTGTGTGGCTTATGTCAAACACAGTGCAAGAATGGAGTTATGTGAGAATTCTGAGTACTTGTGAGAAAACTCGAAAACATGAGATAAAAGCCATATGGCCTCAGTTTCTTCAAAATACAGAAGTGTTCTTAGAATGTGTTCCCTTGCTTCTCCCAAGTGTCAGACAGGAGTGAGTTAACTTCAGCTTTTGCTGTTCATATGCCTCTATGGAAAAATATGTTTTTTTTTTTCTGCCACATGTGGCTTGTCCTTGTTACTGTACACTCTACTCAGGTGATTCTTCTTAACCATCAGGGTATAAGTTATCTGATGCTCTGAATAAAGTTGGCTACTGCATGACACTTTTTGGTCTGCTTCATTTTTAGGTCTCACTCTCTCAGCTTTATGCCACCAACTAGAGTGGTACACAGGCTTACAGTTCCAGAGAGAGCCTTTTATGGGAGGAAAGGCATGGTATGATGGCAGAAGCAGCAAGCTGGCTGGCCATATTTCTACTCATATACAGGAAGTAGAGAAAGGGAACAGGAAGTGAGGTGAGGATATAAATCCTCAAAGCAAATCCCCGGTGACATAGTTCCCCTTGGAAGGCTTTACTTCCTGAAGTTTCCATAACATCCCTGTGGTGGTTTGGATGAGAATGGGCCCCAGGGCTCATATGTCTGAAAACTTGATCCTCAGTTGATGGAACTGTTTGGGAAGGATTAGAGGTTATGGCCTTATTGGAGAAGTTATGTTTCTGGGGGGTGAACGTCAAGGTTTCAGAAGACTTAACCCATTTGCAGTGTGTCGTCTCTCTTGCTCTCCACAAGCATCCCAGGATTGAGCTCTCTGGTGTCCTTGCCACCATACCTATGCTCCACCATGGACTTTAGCCTCTGAAATCATTGCCTAATTAAACACTTTATTTTATAAGTTGCATGGGTCATGGTGTTTTGTCACAATAATAAAAGAGGAACTAAGACAGAAGTTTGCACCGGGCTATTGTTGTAACAGGTTTGACCATGTAATTTTTTGGATGAATGTGCAAAGCTTTGGGATTTTGAGGTCAAATGCTGTAAGTAGGGCTCATGAGTCATCTTAGTAGGGGCTTGGGAGACAGTAGTGGACGATGGACCAGATAGAGAAATTTCAGAGAGGTAACAACACTAGCAACTGCGTTACAGACCATTCTTGTGTTATTTTGGCAAAGAATGTGGCCCAAGGCTCTGCCTAAGGATAAATTGAGGAGTGATGGACTAGTTTGTTTGGTGGAGGAGATTTCAAGACAGTTGACTAGTCACTCTGCTGTGTGGTCTTTAAGGAGGTCTACAATGAAAAAGAACAAGTGGCACCACAAGAAATACAAAATGTATAGTTTGGAGGAAAAAAGGGCACCGGGAAGTTTAATGTTGGAACCAAGGCTTGTGCTGAAAGAAGCAAGATGGAGGAGATGCTGGATCTGAATGGAATAAAGGAAGGAGCACCGTGAGATCCCACCCAGGTAAGCATCCGACTTGTAAGAAGGAAAGGCCCAAGACATTTCCTGCTCCTGAAAATTAACAACAAAGAGAAGCTTCTGCAAATATGACTCAAGGGGGATAAATTCCAACCCAAGGAGGTTGTGTCGCCCACGTGGTTCCAGCTTTAGAGTCATGAAGGATGCAGGAGTAAAGGGGTTGGAGAAACTTTCTCTTGAGGGGAAAAATATGGCAGAAGAGCCGGAATCAAGGAGAAGGTAAATCATGAGGGTTAATATTTGACAAGAGGGGATCATTTTGGAGGAGGGGATCATATTAGAGGACTTGTTGGGATGAGTCTCATGGAAGAGGACCTGAAATCAAACAAGAAGGCCAGAGATGGGCATGAGCAAAGATGGATAAAAGCCTGGATGAGGAGGCTTCACCTGCGTTCTGTTGTGCTGGAGAAAGATGTCAAGGTCCCTTTGAATTTGGAATTCAGATGATTTTTCCTGTGGCTGTGGGCCCTTATTCAGAGGGTACTGTGGACAGGCCATGTTGCAGTAAAATCTGGGATGTTTGGACTTGATAGAACCTTTTCATTTGGGGCTGGTAAGTTTGTGAGGAGACATGTTAAAGAGGAGACTCTGTGTAGTTTAGAATATTGTTGGCTCATCGCTGCAGGGAGAGGTGAGGAAAGACCTTCCCTGAGGGGTCCTGCTTGGTAATGAGGTGTCTTCAGGAGGTGAAGGTGCATTTGTAGGTGGGGTTTCTGAGGGGTCTTCCTGGTAGACAGAAAAAAAAAGCGAGCTCTGGAGGAGGAAAAACCCTCAAATGTCACCCAGTGTTGACCCTTGCAGTGGCTGCAAAGGGTGTGAAGGAGAAAGCCCTCTCAGAGGGGGAAGACAGGCAAGGAGACCAGAGCCTTATACTACAGACAACCTGTGGCATTGAGATTCCTAGGCTGGGAAACGAGAGAGAGAGAGAGAGAGAGAGAGAGAGAGAGAGAGAGAGAGAGAGAGAGAGAGAGAGCTCACTGTCTATTTGCAGGCTAGGATGACTTAGGGAGAAAAAGTTGGGGGGGGCGGTGGTATAGAGGAGACCAGAAGCTTCGTTTGCCTTGGGTGGACACTCATCATTTCCAGGACTGAGCCAAGAGTGGTGAGTAGTTAGTGAAAGGACGTCTGGGGATAAACACCTCCTGTGGGCAGCTCTGATCAGGAGTCTGCAGGGGTCCTGGCAGGGCACTAGGAAAACACACTACAGTAGTTCTGGAATGCGAATTACTTTGCTTGTCACAATTTAGCCAAAATAGAGGAACCTTTCAAAATGTTCATGGCTAGCAGTAAATGAACCTTTTGGGAGGTGAACAGATATGATGCTATACATCTAGAGACTGCAGTTTGGTAAATATGACCCTCTATTATATCCTGGGAAAATTTGTGTTTTCTCCCTAGGTAACCCTGGCCCTTATTCATAGCCACTTAAGTGTTCACCTTCCCTCATTAGTAATCTCCTCAGAAAAGAGAACCTCTTTCTTTCTTTCCTTCCTTCTTTCTGTGTGTGTTTTGCTTTCCCATATAGAGAGGCTGAAGAGGGTGGGCGTGTCTTGTTTCAGAAGTGGATCAGGAGTGCTAAAGCGAAGATGGCTACACTAGGGCTGAGGCTGGATTCTGGCAGAGGAGCAAGCAGGCTGCTCTTAGAGCGGTTTAGCTGGCAGGGGTTGGGGGAGTGCCCCACACTCTCAGGCAGAATGTGTTCCAGAACTGTGTGAGCTCTCAAGGCTGACGTGGGGGAGGGCAGCTGTCTCAGTTTCAGGTGAGTCTAAACTCCAGCGCTGGCTGTCCTAACTAACCTCAGAGATAGGGCTCTGGACGGGACAGCGTTGTCAATCAATGAGATACTTGCTTCATCTCTATCTCTGCATTCCTCAGCTGCATGCTCAGCATACACTACTTCTAGTGAGTGACTTCACTCTCTTTGTAATATTTACTAGAGCAAGATTGCCCGGTATGAGCTCTAGTCTCCACTTTGTTAGCCAGAGCTAAGGCTGCAATTGGTACCAACTCATCTCCTATCCCCTATACTACACTCTCAAGATTTCCTTACCGTTGGATAGCACATGGAGGGCCTTGATTGCCCAGTGGACTGGTCCATGTCTTCATTGATGATTTTACTTTCTGACGCTTTGGCTTTCTCAGAGCTTGTGGCTACACTTCTATGGCTCTCTGTGTTGGTTTGTAAACAGCAGAGGCGGCACTGTGAAGCATTTACATTCCAATTATGTCCCTCTTTCCCCTCTCCTGTCACAGCAAATGGTTTCTCATGATACCCAGATTACTTAGCCCTCTTAAGTTATTAACTCCACTCTTTGCCCAGAGGACCATGGACATACCAAGTTCAAATTAGGTGACAGCTGTAGACCAGGTGCAATGCAACCTGTCTGACTTCTCAGGTGGAAGTATGCTTTCTTTGGAAACTAAGATATTTAACCAAGTAGAGCCTAGTGTTGTGGGAAGAGGAACCACAGATCCCAAAAGTGGATACAGAGAGTGAGATGAAGCGTTTCAGTTCTGCATCAACATCCTGGTTTCTAAACTGGAGCCTCAGTACCACGTACTAGCCATTATTTAATGAATGGCACTGCAAAAACTAAACATGCTAGTTCTGAGTTGGTGCCTTCAGTTTTCCTTTAGCAGGCTATTCCATCATCCCTTGAGGCCATCTGATGTGGCGACCACAGACCCAAGTCATTTTGCAAGTTTATGGTAGGTCTCAGTGGCTCCTCCTCTTGGTGGGGACCTCATAGTATGATGGTTTGAAGAAATTTACTTTGGGGTGTGATGGCCAGTGAAAAGTATGAACCAGATTTGATGAAGGTCCTGGAGGTAAGAACTCCTAAATTATAAGAGTTGCTGAACAGAGGAAATGGTTAAGATGTTTGATCTCATGTGTATATATGAGACAAGGCTCCAAGAGTCAAGCGCAATTATGAAAGCACCATGAAACTAGGAATATTGCATGGTCGTCTTTATGGTTACTTTAAGAGTTGAAGTCCACAGATGACTCTTTCCCAGTGTTTCTTAGAGCTGGATGAGAGTAGCATTTACTCCTAGGAAAGGTGATAATTTTCTCTTCTGGTACCCCAGCCACTTCCTGCCATTTTGCCCAGATGCTGAGAGCTGAGGTTTCTGTTAGTCCCTCTCTGTTGCCTCTGTCACCGTGGCTCTCCATGAGTGCACAGAAGTATGTCCCGGCATCCCCCAGCTGCACATCTGAGATCTTGAGGCTGAAGGACTTAGCTGCTTTCTGGGAGTTCACAGAGAAGCGGTCCTGCCTTACGTTCTGCTGCCTGTAAGCTTCTTGCAGAATGATGAGAGTCATCTGCCCTCCTTGCTGTCTGTACCAGTACAAGTAGTAATTATTGTCTGTCGTGTCATAGGTGCAGTCCAGGGCTGCAGACTCTGCCTCCTGCACAGACGTTTTCTGCTGAGTCTGGGTGACTGTCAGGGCCATGGTGGCTGCCGTGGGAAAGAGGAGGGAGAGGACTCCATTGTGGCATCTGTGAGAGTGAGGAAAGGATGCTCAGTCAGGCTCCCATCCTCATCTGCCTTTCCTCTTGATTCCTGTGCTGGGCAGGGTTGGGGGGAGGGGTGGGGGCAGGGCGGGGCGGGGGGCGGGATGCCAGCTTTAGCCGGGCTTTAAGAGTCAGTGCAGCATTTCTACTATTAATATTCCCTGTTTCTTTAAAACCCTGGATGCCAGTAGCGATAAAGACGTACAGCCTCCATCCCCAGCCTGCAGTGAGCTGAACATGGCTATGCTCTCAGCCGTCCCTGCAGGATGAAATCTCCCCTCTGATCGCTGTCTTCTAGGTTTACTGGCAACTCTTCAAAGCAGGAGAAACTTTCACATGTGGGTGATTATATGTCACCGAGGAGAGATTTCCCAGCCCTTTGTTGTTCTGTTTCTCAGAAAGTAGGCCTTTAGTTAGAGTCTAAAGGAAAGTGAATAGTGATTTTTTTTTCCCAGACAGGATGAAAAGAAGAAATGGAGTTAGCAATTTCCTTACAAAAATAACAGAACAAAGCATGCTAGATAAAACACAATTATAGACAATAAAACATACCTGTTATGCTAAGGCTAAGTTGTTTACTTCTTCACAATTTCTTAAGGTGACAAATGAGAAAAAAAGATGCTTGTGAAAGGGGGGAAAAATCTAACTAAATCCAGAAATAAATGGAAGAAACAGAACACACAAGATCTAATTGTGCTTATATTTTCTGCAGGTTTAAAAAAGATCGGGTCTTGCTTGTGCTACCTCAAGAAGCTCTGAAATAGTGTCTGCAGAACTCTCATTAGCATTAATATTGATTTAGAGAGCTTAGCTCATATTCTGTTATTCTTAAAACCTCATTTCATTCTGAAAAAAAAAATGAAACAAGAACTCCAGACAGCCCCTCAGTGACTCATTAGATTTGTGCTTTTCCAGAGCATAGTCACTGCAGCTCTGGATTCCCAAGCTGCGAGCACACCCTGGAGCTCTCGCACACGATAGGTGTGTCTAGGAAACACAGACAGGCAGCTGCGGGCCTCCACTCACAGGAACAGTCAAGGAGTTGGGAGACTTGCAACTGACTTTGCTAAAAAGTGTTAAAATTGCCTCCTCTCCAGTGATGGTGATGGAAGAGGCACTAGAACCTTCCCTACATCATCTCAAATCTCCTTGTGCTTTGTGGCTACACCACTTAGAACTCCAGTGTTTGCAAAGGAGACAGAAAAGGTTAGTGGGGCGGGGCAGATTAAAGCTGGGACTGTGTATTCCAAGACCGTAACTCACATTTATTATTTCTCTTCAGAAACCATCCATTCTTAATTCTCCTTGCCATTTGAGAATACTTATAATGTTCAAGATTTCTTTCTTTTTTCTTTTTCTTTTTCTTTTTTTGTTTTGAGACAGGGTTTCTCTGTGTAGCCTTGGCTGTCCTGGACTCGCTTTGTAGACCAGGCTGGCCTCGAACTCACAGCGATCCGCCTGCCTCTGCCTCCCAAGTGCTGGGATTAAAGGCGTGTGCCACCACGCCCGGCATCAAGATTTCTTTCTTCAGGAAATGACCTAGACTCCGATTCCCCTGAAGGCTAAGTCACTGCTTATTCTGTCCTTGCTAGGTCCCAGTTGCCACACTTACTTGTTTACAGGAACTAACGCTACAAATATTCCGAAAGCCACTGTAGAAGAAATGGTAAAAATGTAAATGCACAAGTGAGCGTTTGACATATTTTCCTGGCTCTAATCTTTATGGTGACCAGGATCAGCTGCTAAGGTAAAGCCTATGTTGCAGCAGAGCTGACAGAGAGGTTTGTCCAAGGGAGGAGCTATGTGCACTCAGGTGGCCTGGAAGTATAGGACGTCTGAAACCCCCTGGAGACCAGATGATGCCACCCAAAGCCACAGACATCGGAAATGGAGCTGCAGGGTATAGTATTTGTACTGGTGCTTTTGTCTTGTTTTGGTCCAATATTTCCTTGTTTTGTCCCCATCTTTCCCTTAGTCTCAGCCACTGTCTACTGTAAATTGCTTTTGATTCTACCAGGGCTCCTAGTTAAAAATTTAACTTGAGTCTCAGGAAAGAATGTGGACTTTTGAACAGTGTAAGACTAAAAGGACATTTGAAGTTTAAAAAAAAAAAACCACATAAGGATTATGAGATGAGCACAAACCACATGGTCCTGTGCCAGAACAGGATTTAAAGGCAAAACATCCCCTACAGGCCTATGTGGCTGAACAGTGGATGCTTGGTGAATGGTGCTTGTTTTGAAAGTTGTAGATATTTTCTTGACATGGATCTACCTGGTAACACTGGTCACTGGGGACAGGACTTGAAGATCACAGCCACACCTTACTTCCAGCCCTGGCCTCTCTATCCCTAGGAGGTACTGAAATGTGAGCAGGGCATACTCTAAGCTTCTATACCATCCACAGGATCAGGTCCCATCACCATGCCTTCCCTGCCACAAAACTGTTATCCGAGACGGTCCACTAAGCCGTGTCTTGTGAAGTGTTTTGTCTCAATGATGAGAAACAACAGTACAGGTGCGGTTCCATATTAAAAACTCAGTTGTAGTCTATGGGTGATAGGTTGGATGCTTGTTAGCAGTCGTCAGCTGGATCTGACCTGGTAAGAGGGGAAAAAAATCCCTGCTTCTGAGGTGTAGAGAACTGGGTGCTGTCATCCTGACGATCTGTTTCATGAGTGTTGCTAGGGCAGAGCGACGGATGTGGACTGAAGCGGCTGGCAGTCGCCGCACGGATCATGTCATCCACGTGGCCACTCAGAGCATCTCGTGTAGGGCTTGTTCCCTGGTGGCTCATGGCATGTGAACCAGTGCTCTGGACTGTTGGTGTCTATGCTCACTGCTCCTCCCCAACACACCACCCTTTCAGCACAGTGTCCTGTACCCCTCCTACCGCTCTACCTGCTCCGGATTCTGACTCTGGAAAAGACCGAGGCACCTGCTGTTTGTTGTTTTCCAAAGGCGCACTACCTTAACTTTCTCCCTGGTTTCAACGTCACCTCTCAGGAAGCAGCGTCTTTTCACCTGTTCTCTCCTTCCACGTCTTTTGTCAGTTTTATACCAGTCCCTGTAGGTTTTTTTTTTTTTTTTTTTACACTTGATCTTCTAAGCTAATCCTTTTGAAATGTCAACTATATTTTCTTTCGCAACTGAATCGAATGGTTCTGGCTTTCAAGGTTCGTATTGTGGCATCTCCGTGAAAGTCTACAAAGAAGCTCAGAGGCAGGCACTTCGTGCTGGTCTTTTGGTGCTTTCTCTTTGTAGTATTGACTGGAGGGTTTGCGCTTCACACTGAGATGCAAACTACACGGGGACAGGGTTTGAAGGCATTGTGTAGTGGCACATGTCCTGGAAGGAAACGTTTGCTGTGTGTTCGCATGTCCTCCTCACATCTTCTTCTGCTTCTAGCAAAACTGAGGTAGATGCTCTTGAACCCCGGATGAAAGGATGTGTTTTGGGGCCTCTCTGCAGGGTTTAGGTGAAGGTTGAAGGTGGCTGAGGGGCCACTGGGTGCTCACTCCACAGAACGGAGTTGAGTCTCAGAGCTTGCAATCGTTGGCAAGCAGGGAAAAGTGCTGGCTGCCTCTATCCAGCCTGGCTGTAAATCTCCCACTGACATTCTCTCTTACAGTTGGAAACATTTCAATCAGGGCGATGAGGCCAGCCTCAGGATCGCACCAAAGCCACTGTGGACACTGGAAACTCTGTTTTGGGGACTGCAATTCCTTGTGAAGTCCTCACCCTCCTTAAATGCCAGGGAAGGAGGACTCTGTTCCACCAGCACTTGTCCCTGTGACCCTGCTTAAGCAGAAAGAAAAGAGACTTTCATTCATAAACTGCTTTAACATTCATGTTTAGAATTTTCCTTATCTGTCCTTTGCCTCTTAGAATAAGACGCGTATTGTCACGACTCCCTATATCTCATTGGCAAGGCTGTGTGTCTTTTCCTTATGTGCGTGCTTCCCCCTGGACTCTCCACTGTCCTGACTCGCAGGTTAGCTGCACACAAAGCAGAAACACCAAAGGCATCAGGACACGACCCATTCTTTCTTTTTCCTGGAGCCTCAGAAGATGGCCTCTGGATGCACCAATAACTGTGCTCAGTAGTCTGGCTAGTTGTTTCTAGGCTTGATTCTTTCAGTTTGGAGCTTGTTTTCACAGCCAGTGAACATCTTATTGTCAATGAAACAGTGCCTGCGCTCCCTCTGGCATCTCTCTTTCACCTCTTTCTAGTTGTTAGCAGACAGCTTTGTTACAAGTCAGAAAATTTAAATTAAAACCCCTTTCATTTTTTTTTAACATGAAGTTAAATGAATACATTACATCAAAGGAAGATAGAGTAGAGAGATGAAAAGCAAACTAGGAAAAGACATTCAAGGGATGTTAATGTTATTATATTACTAGCAATTGTCTGAGAAGGTGAACAAGTTGCTGTATTCCTGCAGAGCACTTTGGAATTATGAGTTATTAGACATTTTCCTCCCTAGGGTTCCAAATTAAATCTGTGCGCCACTGTATTTTCCGTTGTTGTGTGAAGAAAATGCTCAACATTTCCTTCTCCTCTACCCCTCTCTAAGGGTGCTTTGGACATATCTGAATAAAAAAATACATCACCAAGGCCAGACATGGTGGCGCACGCCTTTAATCCCAGTACTTGGGAGGCAGAGGCAGATGGATCTCTATGAGTTTGAGGCCAGCCTGACCTATAGTGTGTTTTGGTTTAGTCAAGGCTACACAGAGAAACCCTGTCTCAAAAACCAAAACCCAAAGTAAACTAAACCAAATCACCAAATGCAGGCGGCATCAATTCTATGTACCATAAGTCTATTAAAGAAGAGTAATGTTAACATTTATAATCATTTTTCTAAATCTTTTTATTTAGAAAGAAAGTATCAAGTATTAGTAGATATTAATATAAAAGTTTTAAATTTACTTTTTAAAGCATGGGCTTTGTTTTCTATCGCTGTATGCGCAGTGGTTCACTGTGTGCCATGCTACATTGAATTAAGAGGGTTGTGTAGGGGATGATGTACAATGAATTTCATAGACTTACGTATTGCCAAGTTCTTTATGCATTTTTAGCTCAGTAATGTTTGGATTAATTGTCCCAGACTTTATTCTACTAGAAATGGAACTTTCACAGTTTCTTACATTTTAAGTAAAATGGGCCATGTTTAGTTTTAGTAAGACAAAGATTATGTAATAAATATTAATATTTTGAGAATTTTCTACAATGTATTTTGACCATATTAACTCCCACTTTATCTCCTTCCAGTTCCTTTTCCATCCTCCTAACACTTCAGCTTCATGTCTTTCTCTTTCTTCTCCTTCTCCTCCTCCTCCTCCTCCTTCTTCTTCTTCTTCATTTGATAATCCATTGACTCCAATTTGTGTTGTCTATATACATCAGGATGTGGTTCTATGCACTGGAATTAACTGAATATGCCCTCCTCAAAAGCTATCACTTGTGCAAAGCTCCTAAAACAGGGATGCTGGCTCATGAACGCCTTCCTGCTCCACAGGGGAACATTGACTGGCTTGACCTTGTGCAGACAGCTGCTGTATGTTCATGAGTGCAGTGGCCTCGTCATAGCTAGAAGACACCTCTGTGGTCTGGTCTTTCTCAGTCTCTGGTTCTTACAATCCTTCCAACTTCTCTTCTTTCAATGATCCATGAGCCTTTGGGAAGGGTGTGATGTAGATGTTCCAGTGGTGGCTGAATACTACACAAATGCTTATTATCTGTGAGTTTCTGCACTAAGCACCACCTACTGTTCAAAGCAACTTTTCTGATGTGGTTTGAAAGCTGTACTAATTCAACACTACAGGGATATGTAGAGGGCAGTTTGAGTCTAGGTCCATTTAGCAAAATAGTATGTTTAACTCCTGGGACTACTAGCTTCCTAACTATGAGGTCTTGGTCATATTTACAATATAAGGTATGCATTTCCTCCTGTGGGATAATCCTTAAGTCTAGAAAGATCCTTAACAACAAGAAAGGGGTTGTCATTTCCAAAATATTTGTTTCATTATTTCACCCATGGACATATTTTACATGCAGTCATTGTTGTGGGTCACAGAATTCATAGCTGGGTAAGACTGTTGATGACATTTTTGTCCACAGCCGCCCATATACTACCTTTTAATACTATGAAATCTAGGTACCAGGAAGAAATTTCCTGGCCAATACAGAGTTAATTTCTCCATGTCTATGATCACTGTGTGTGGTCTCCTTAGAAGTAGGATGTTGCCATCAAGTTCTGGTGGGCAGCTCTCTTGGCTGTTGTTCTATTTCTCTGAAGAGAAACTATGACCAAGGCAACTCTTATTAAAAAGAAAGAGTTTAATTGGGGGTTTGTTTATAGTTTCAGAGGCTTAGTCCATTATCACAAGCAAAGAGAGACAGATATACAGAGAGAAACTGAGACAGAGAAACACTCACAAAGAGAGAACTGCATCTAGCTGCAATTTTGAAACTTCAAAGCCCACCCCCAAGTGACACACTTCCTCTCGAAAACCCATACCTACTCAGACAAGGCCACATATCCTAATCCTCATGATCCTCTCAAACAGTTCCATTTCCTGGTGAACAAGCATCCAAATACAGGAGCCTATTGTGGCCATCCTATTCAGCAACCAAGATCAATGACAATGGCTTGTATTGCTTTGGTGGTCTCTGGGATACCTCTGAGCAGCAATCTGAAGGGAGGTATCCCTAATCTGGCACTGGGCTAGGTTTTCTTTGGTAAGCCATCCCTTCTGGGATGAGCAACATCCCCTTTGCAAGGTAGCTCCCATTAAACTCATATCATATATCTATCATCTATCTATCTATCTATCTACTATCATCTATCTACATTAGTTTATAGAATAGTAGGTTTCTACATGTCTTCTTCAAGCATCCTTAGAGTTATATATCCCTCCCCAATCCCTTCCTCTTCCCTCCCCAGTCCCTTCTTCTTCCCTCCCCAGTCCCTTCCTCTTCCCTACCCTACCATCCCTCTCCTTCTTCATTATTCTTCTTTTCTTCCCAAAAATAAACAAATATTTTTCTTTCATTTTCCAGGGATCAAAATTCATTTCCTTTTATTTATATTTTACCAGTGTTTTCCAATGCTTATTGTTGCATGAGCTCAGAAACAAATATATGTGCAGTAGACTTATATCTGTTTTTGTAGACTACATGTGATTGTTTTATTTTTTTTAACCCTACCTTTAAAGAGTATGATGAAATATGACACTATGGAGATGAAAATCAGGCCTTTCCAAGTTTTTGAACATCTAAGAATCTGAGAAATAATGCAAAATAAAGGCAGGAATTTGAATTTGAGAAAACAAAGGAAAGAAGTGCTAAAGTGTATGTGATTAGAGTGATGGCTATATATATATATATATATATATATATATATATATATATATATATTTTAGAGGATATATATGTATCCTTTAATTTATAATATTTCAATGGAATTTTTATTTATACTTCTCTCATATATTACATCACAATCACAGTTTCTCCTCCCTCCTCTCCTCCCAGTGCCCCCAACCTCACCCACCTCCCTTCTTTCTCATTTCTCTTCTGAGAAGGGCAGACCTCCCAAGGACATCAAACAAGACATATCAAGTTGCAGTAAGACTAGGCACCTCCTCTTGTATGAAGGCTGGACAAGGCAATCCAGTAGGAGGAGAAGGGTCCCAAAAGCTGGCAAAAGAGTCATAAATTCCCTTTTACAACTGTCAGAGTGGCAGCTCATACTGGCAAAAATTTGGAGCAAGGGGGACATTCCTCCATTGCTGGTGGGAGTGCAAAATTGTATAGTTACTTTGGAAATCAATATGGCAGTTTCTCAGAAAATGGTGACTGGATATTTTAACACCAGCAATTCCCTTCCTCACATTCTCAATCTTTCATGGAAATCTGTGAAGGATCCTTGCTTGCATGCGCTTGCTACAGATATAGAGGCAGAAATAGGTTGAGGGAAAACTGGATTCCTTTTTCTTAGTTGATTATTTTCCTATCATAGTTTTATTGTGGTTCAACCTGAGCCAGTTTAAACTATCTCTAAAAGTACAAAGCAAGAATTTATTATAGTCTCAGACTGAAGAAAGCAGCTTGTCATTGGCTAACTCTGAGAATGTTAGTGCAATTGCAAATGTAGGAATTCTTATATTTAGTCTTGGGCACATAGGAGATTTGGGTTTTGCTTGTATTTCACATATTAGTTTCTGAAATTCTTCATTTTGGCCAATGTGTTTGCAGCAAGGGCTAGAACATCTCTGAAGGAGCAAAGATGAAGGATGAAGGTAACTCTCCATCTCTTGCATTTGGTCCTCATACTGTTAATTGTAAGTGCTCACCATTCAAGGACATTTTCTTTGGCTATATTCTGTTGTAGAATGCATTATTAATATCTACTATTAATGCACATAAATATTATGGATGCTAATTATTTAACCCACCGTCATATCAGTAAATGACACAGACATGCATTAGATTTTTAATATGACTAAACACTGGAAGTAGGCAGAAGTACCTGCCTAAGCTACCTGGTTATCTCCCAGCTCCACATCCCGTGGCCCTTGCTTTAATTATTTCTATCTGGGCTACTTCCCACCCATAATTCCATAAATACTTGCGCACATTTTTCATCTGGGCTGCTTCTCATTCGCTGGTCCTCAGAGCTAGCTCCTCCCTGCATGTGGTTCTTCTTTATGCTAACCCATGGCAATTTTCCTTTTCCTCCTCTCCTCTTCGGGGCACCAACAATGAATTAAATACAGAGCAGCAGTCTATACTGCACCAATATTTCTGGATGAGGGTCTGACAACTCTATCTCTACCTTCCCTTTGTTTGTCCTTCTTAGGACTATAAAGTAAGTGGCTGGACCTCTATTCCAAGAGTCTGAGGAATAAGGAGTTGTGAGCTTCTTGGGTGTTGATTATGGAAATTAATCTTTTGCTCCTTTTTAGCATGCAAAACCAAGGTGTCATTATGGCATCTTTGTTCTTATTTACTTCTCTTCACACCCTCCTTTTCCCCTCCCCTCCCCTCCC
>OU015746.1:127530006-127542284 GCA_907169655.1 Acomys percivali | reverse complement strand
CCCCTCCCCTCCCCTCTGCCTTCATCTTGCTAATCCCTTCCTCTCTCCAGGTAGTCACAGACTTTTGCTTTCATACCACCACACGTGCTCCAACTCCATCTTTCCCTCCCTTCCTCCCCTCTCCCTTAAAATCTCTTCCTCCCCTTCACTTTCCCCTTTCTACTTCCATCAAACACACAGGGTGGGGGATTCTTAAATGAAAATTAAGCCTAGTTTGACAGATTAGATAAATGGTCTAGTTGGGCCTAATTGTGCATGGAAATTGAACAAATGACAAAGACAGCCTCTCAGCTCCGTGGGAGAAATGACTCCAGTAAGTTTGCTGGGGTGACAGCTGGAGACTGGGGTAGATACGGTATAATTGTCATCTCATTTCAGATCAGGAGCCTGGCTAGACTACAGTGACTCTGTAAATATGGAGTGGTGGGAAGACTTTCCTAAAACTGCTCTTCTGTGGAGTATTCTGCAAGTTCAAAGGTCAAGTCTATCATCACCACTTTCACTTGAACCACCCAAGGAAAGAATGTATCTCAAATCTCGACTTTCCTGAATAGTGCACTGCTTCCTGGTGGAAAAAAGATCTTGGTACCAAAAAAAGAGACACCCTTTATCGGCTTCAGGTTTCTGTGAGTAACAGAAATATGAGTGACAGGGTATATATCAGTTAAGCATCAACCTCCAGGCAAAGTTCTATATCTTTCACCTGTCTTTGAATGACAATGAGATGGCTTGGACGTCACTGGACCCATCCTGTAGCATCCTATTTTGATTTTTAAAAAATGATACCAGATTTATCCTGACAGAAAAGAAATCTTACATGACTGGGCAGCCTTACAATATAGGTTGTGGGAGAAAAAGCAGTTAAATAAGATTTCAGGATTTTCATCTGTTGTAATTAGGGAAATTATTTGCCATTTTATCGAGATCAGCAAGGGTGAAGGCAGATCTCATGGGAGGAAGCTAGACATTGTGTATTTGACACGCTAAATTCTGCATGTCCATTAGTCATGCATGGCAATGGCACCACGGGCAACACAGCATATGGATCCAGTCTTTATTTCAACTAGGAGAGGCAGGATGGAGATGCCAAGAGTTGCCAGGGCACAGAGAGAGCACTGAAGCCACATCTCTGGGTGAGGTCACTTGAAAATGAGCATAGATCAAGTGTGTGTTTAAGAAATGAGCCTCAGGAAGTGAGGCTGAACTAGAAAATGAGGCAGAGGGGGCTGATCGGGGGCCACAAGCAGACTAGAGCTTGTGATCACCCAGAACTCAAGTGATGGCATTTCAAGGAGAGAAGAGGCATCACATCCAATGCTTCTGAGAGAGCTCAGTAAGGTAAGCGATGGTAATATCACTGGATTTGCAGGGATAGAAGCTCCTGCTGCCTCAGCAAGGTGCACGCACGCGCATGTGTGTGGGTGCAGTGGAGTAAGGGATGACCAGAATGGGGTCCCTAAGAAAAGGGGAAAGGAGGTAATGAACTTGGAATGAATTTAGAAAGCTTTTTAGTAGCAGACAAGGAGCAGCAAACTCAGTTCAAGCATGCTGTCCTGAAGACATGGTGAGAAATCTGGATTACATTGTATACTTAGAGATGTTTATGATAACGCGATTTAAATGAGTAAAAATTGGATATGAGTCACCAGAATAGGAAAACCAAAGTGTTTTATTTGGTGTATCAATGATAAGGAATAGTAAGCAATCCAAACTATGAGTCCAAGTCATTGAAAACAAGATTGTTGACGGGGAACACAAATGGCAACACAGAAACAAAAACAGGCAAAAGTGAAACATAGAAACAAGTCCAAACAAGGAGCCATCTTCTGTGGCTTATTGTAATTGTAAATTTTAACACTTTCCTAATTTTTCCTATCCCCAATTTGTAGACAGCTGTAGGTTCAATAAGGCTATTATCTGTCATGATTGTGATTTGCTTGACGTCACTCTGTTCAGTCTGGCTGAACGGTGCATCTATGAACTGCAAATTCAGATCTAAGTAGAGGAGACTGTAAGTGTCTCTCTTCTTTTTGGCCATAATAATTTTGTCTGTAAGTGGAAGAATTTCAAAGTGAGACAGTATTTTGACTTTTGCAACTCTAAGTGGAGCTGGATTTACAGGTTGAAATGTACTTAGAAATCTTTCTCCAGCTCTCTTCTTGTTCATTTTTACCACATATATTTCAAATAACAAGGTTTCTTAGTTAGGGTTTCTTTTACTGTAATAAAACACTATGACCAAAATCAATTTGGGGAGGAAAGGGTTATTTCTCTTACACAACCATGTGACAGGCCCATCCATTAATGAGGGCAGTCGGGGCAGATTTCAAGGCATGGCAGGAACCCAGAGACAGGGACTGAAGCAGAGGCTGAGGAGAAGTGCTGCTTTCTGGCTTGCTTGAATGACTTGCCCAGTCTGATTCCTTAGAGCATCCAGGACCACCAGGGGTGGTACTGCCCACAGAGAGCTGGATCCTGCTGTAGCAATCATCAATCAGGAAAATGTGCCACAGGCTTGCCAACAGGCCAGTCTGGTGAGGAAATGTTCTCAATTTACATTTCTTCTTCCCAAATGACTCCAGTTTGTCTCAAGTTGACACAAGACTAGTCAGTACATATGGGATATTTTAAAATGAACTTTCATTATTCCCTTGAGATTTTAATACAGTGTATATTCTCCACCTCCCATCTCCTTTAAGATCTACCTGTCCTGCCCTATCCACCCAACTCTGTCCTCCTCTTTTCCTCATTTTACAAATTAGTCCTTAGGGAATTTCATACAATACATTTTCGTCTGTGGGAAAGATGTAGGAAGACCCTGGGAGTGGAAGAGTGAAGTATATGTCTGGATGGAGAGACAGGGATTAAAGAGCCAGGGGGAACCCTGAGCTAGTCCCAAGAGATGGAGACTTCAGTGAATGGAGATGAGGTAGAAGGAGAGGCACCTTCAAGCAGGCGGCTACAGAACTGCATATGAAACTTGTGAGGTCATAGTGGAGGGCAGGAAGGATTATGAGAGTCACCTATCTGGTTCCCAGCCTTGAGTGACCACTGCGGATCACTGGTGGAAAGTGTTCACAGGCATTGATGGCTGACAAAAAAGAATGGGGACAAGGCTAGAAGGGAAGGCTTGGAGGGTCTCTGCAAAGAGCTAAGCTGGGTTTTCACCCGCTGCGCAGTCTCTTATTCTCTGCATGTTGGTAAGTTGTGGGTCTCTGTGCTAACTGCCATCTGCAGCAAGAAGAAGTTTCTCTGATAAGGGTTGACAGATTCACTATGCATATTACAATAAGTCATTAGGAGTTAGTTTCATACTATATCTGTTTATCAGAATAATACGAACAGATTCCTACTAACTAGCCACAGGTTCTTGGCTCTGACAGTAGTGCCAGGTATGGCTTGCATCTTGTGCAGGAGGCTTTAAATCCAACCAGAAAGTGTTTCTTCATCGCTGCTCTAAGCACAATAACCAGGAAATGGAAATAATCTAGATGTAAGTCATCCAATCAATGTATAATGAAAACGTGGCACATTAGGTTGTAGGATATTATTCAGCAGTTAAGAAAAAAAAATAGCCAGTGTGACTGTACATGACTTTAGTACTGGAGATGCTGGTGCAGGTGGATCAATGTGAGTTTGAGGCCAGCCTGGATAGCAAGGCTAGTTTTCCACCTTAAAGAAAGGAGAGAGAAAGAAAGAAAGAAAGAAAGAAGGAAGGAATATTATTAATTTCAAAGGTAAATAGGCAGAGCTCTGAACAATTGCCTTGAGTGAGGTAACCTAGACTTTGAAAAAAGTTTTGCACATTTCCTCTGAGATTCAGGTAGTAGCTTTGAAACTTTCATTTGACATGCGCATTGAGGTCAGGAAACCAGTCAGGGACTGGGCAGGTCGGTTTTAAAGGTAAAGAAGAGAGACTGCAGTGTTATAAATGGGGAATGATGGGGGTGGGGGGTGGGGAGATTAAGTAGGGGTGGGAGTGAGAAGCAGGGGAGGGGGAGTATGGGAAGGGATAACTAACACCAAAGGCCTCTTGAAAAAGGCCTATATATAGAAACATACTACTGTGGACCATTCTTGAAGCACACATGTGCACATATTAAAGGAGTTTAAATGGAATTGCCCCACAATGAGGGCACAGGAGGGGAGGACAACTCTCCTACCACCACAGGCTAGTAAGTAAGGAGCAATGGAAATGGATCACCTCTTTTGGAGTTGGCCAGGCTCGTGCAGACCCCTAAACAGTACAGGCTGTTGCTGTTGCTCTTGATCCCCTACAGGACCTGATAAGACCCTGTTGTTGAAGCTATCACAAACTTACATCATAGAACAGAGAGAGAAGTGCCGGAAGGCTATGCGCAGGCCACTTCCAACCGTGCAAGCCACAATAGTCACTGCCAGACATGATGCCATGATAACTCTGACTGGTGCAACAGTGTCATGAATTTTATGGGTGTAGCCAAACACTTCCTCTCCTAAACTAAAATGTTAACGAAACCCCCAAAGTCGTGCACAAAGATGTAGCTGTTTTCAGAGTAGAAACACAAGTAGAACACAAATTTTAAAGAAAGTGAGAAAGCTGTGTATGCCCACAGGCAAGAATCTGTCTTTAGAATAGTTGGGTTCACTTATAATTTCCATCTCTGTGCTTAGCTTCTTTACTGTAATGGCTTCTATTTTTATGTTACCCTAAGAACTCTCAAACTGTCTCTTACAAGCAGTCATACTTAAGATGTTTTGATTTCCTAAGTAATTGTCATCTAGGAGTGCAGCCTTTTGGGAGCCCCCCATCCATGTTGGCATGTTACCTACTGGTGTTGATATGAAGGTCTCGATAAAGTAACCATGTTGTTACTGTTAAGATTTCATGAGGCCAGCTCCCCCTGTCACACATAGAAGACACTGGAGTGCACTTTGAATAAAGTTGAATGTGATTGTTAAAAAGTACATTGTAATTTTAATAAGCTTTTTGGTTCGTCAGTTCTTTATGCAGCTTTCCCTCAGCATAAAATGTCAATTTTTACTTTTCTTAGAAGAGATATCACTTTGTTATTCTTTCTCTAATAGCACTGGAAAAGTGGACATCTCACATTTCTTTGACTATTTCTTATAAAATGGAATATTTTATATCACAGCTGTCTGTTTGATCTTAAAAAGCTTTGAATTACAATTCTTCCTTGTGGTGGGTGGAAATGTGCTTTTGCATGAATAGGACTTCCCGTCACACCTACATGTACACATAACTAGTCATTTTACTCATTCAACCATTGTTAGCTGGTGAATACTAGCATAGAACACTTGAATGTATCTGCAAGGTTTAAATGTAGGGAAAGATATTTTCTTTTTCTATGTTTTTTTGCATTTTCTGTAATTATCACGCAAAATAATGGGTTTCATTATGGAATTTTCATAACATTTTGTGTTTGTTGACTCTCCTCCCCCAGCCTGCTGCCTCTCCTATGCTTGTCAACGCATTCTATCTTCTGACCTTTCTTCCTTAAAGATCCCTTTCTTTAAAAAAGTTGCATGACCTATACCTGGGTGCACACATACACACACAATATATATGTATAATTAAAAGCTAGGATCTGCATATGAGAGCCCAGCTGGATGCTTTTGTGAATGATGCATGCATGTCTACTCCTTCAGAGATTATAAAAGGTATTTATTTTGAATGACAAACCAAGATATTTAAAAACAAACTAGCAGTATATAGATAACAACCCTTTACCTCAGTGTTTTTGTTTCAGGTGTGTATGCACTGTAAATTAGACCACAGAATGTTTTGAAACCGCGTGGATGCCGTGTGCTGCTGGCTTGCTCAGAATCCACTGTGGGTGGAAACATTCACTGGGCATGTTGGACTCCATAAAGAAGAGAAAATGAATGGAGCATATGAATCCATTGCTCTCTGCTTCCTGATTATGGCTGTCATGTGACTAGCTTCCTCAGACTCATGCTGCCTTGAGCTCTCTTTCATGAGAGAATGCATGTTCAAATTTGGTTATGAATTTTAAAGATCTTTTCATTTTCAAGAAAATGAAAGCTTGTTATATGTGACTTTTTTATTTGAATAGTACATATTACATGTCTCACCACATCATTGCCTGAAAATCCACACCATGTTCTTCATTAGTGGCTTAATAGTATTGTGCAATATAGATGAAATTTTACTACTTATTGGTCACTGAATACATAGATGTTTTCTACTTTGTTTGGTGCAATGTTCAGTCTACTTTGTCAGTTCCTGTGACATTTTAGTAGATTATTTATATCAGATTCAGGGAGTGTTCTTCTATTCTTCATACCATATTGACATATATCAAATACTTTTTCAAATCTAGTGAGAGGAACTTTCTGGATGTATTTGAGGTAGAAAAAAGTTGTGTATCTGTGTGTTTTGCCTGCATGTGTGGCTGCGCACCACGTGTATGCAGTGCCTGAAGATGCCAAAGGAGGGTGTCAGATCCTCTGGAACAGGAGATGGAGACAAGAGATGACGTACAGGTTCTGGGAATCAATGCAAGAGCAGACAATGATTTAAAAAATTATTCTTTTCTCATATAATACACTCAGACCACAGCTTCCCCTTCCTCCACTCCTCCAAGTTCCCTTCACCTCCCCTTTCTCCCACATCCACACACACACACACACACACACACACACACACATACACACACATACACACATACACACACACACATACACACACACACACACACACACACACACATACACGCCTGTCCTTCTCCACCAACCACCAGAAAAGAGAAGGCCTCCCAGGGACATAAAACAAACATTACACAAGACGCAACTAGATCAGGCACAAACCCTCACATGGCAATCCAGCAGGAGGAAAAGGGTCCCAAGAGCAGGCAAACAAGTCAGAGATGCTCCCACGCCTGCTGTCAGGACTCCCACAAGAACACCAAGCCAATAACCATAACATATATACAGGGGACTCAGCACAGACCCATGCAGGCTCTGCAATTGCCGCTTCGGTCTCTGTGAGCGCCTATGAGCCCTTAGTTGATTCCATGGCCTGTATTCTCCTGGTCAGACAGTGATCTTAAACACTGAGCCATCTCTCCTGCCCACAACTTGTTTTTTGAGACATAAGTTCTGTTTATTTTTATGGCACCAGAGGACATAGCCCAGTGCCTGAGTGCTAGAGAAGTGCTTGACTAATGAGCTGTGCTCTGGCCCAAGTGTGGTCTCTAATGGCATATTTTTGTAAGATTGTGAGGAACAATTGTTATATTGGAGTATTCCAAAATACATCATGATTCAATAGCACAAATGCTTTTCATCTAAGAAGTGAAACTTCAGAATATTTAGTGATATTTTAACTTGACGTGAAATTTGAAGTTTTCAGTTTTACATCTTACTTAGATACTTTTAATATTGTATGTGCTGCAAGAAACATCTTTTATGCTTTATTTCCCATTACAGTTTGTCTTCTGATTTAATTCGGCTGGGATATATGGAACACTTAGTAAGTTCAGGCCTTTTCCAGTGCTGCAGTGTGGGTACATGAGCTAAGGCAAACACTTGTGTTCTTGGCAGATGGTGTGCTAGCTATGTTAAGCACCTGCTCTCTGAAACATACTGATTTTTCCAGGGAATTACAGCAAATACACAGTTGTGAGTTGTTCAAAACCCTCAAGAAAGGAGGAAAAACATCCACAGTCAAAGAATGTGAAATCAAGCCAGAGACAGGGAAAAGGAAGTTAAAAAAAAAAAAAAAACCCAAAACCAAAATCCATACAGCCTCAAAGTACTCACGTCGGCGGACTAAACCTTAGTGGGAACCGAGTCTCAACCTGTTACATTAATAGTAGGATTAAAATATTTTCTTAATATAAGCTTATGCTCACTTACAAAATAACAGGCTTCATTACTATGGCATTCCCAAGCATGTGTGCCATGTGCTGTGATCATTTTCACACCCCATTGCTTTGTCTTGCATCCTTCCTCACCATTTGTACCTTTCCTCTTCATAAGTAGATCTCTCCTACATCCACGCTTATGTATTTATACACTCTAATTAGCATAAGCCTATCTTTCTAATTTCACACTCACCCTATTACTCTTACCTCCTCCCTTCGAGTCCCCTTCCACATTCATGACTTGTTGTCATTATTTGAGGCCCACTGAGTTTAAGCAGTGTCATGTATGTGACCACAGGGCTGAACTCTTCCCGGAAGCGTCATGGACTTCCCAGTGGATACACAGCTGAAGATGATGATGACTATGTTCCCTGCCACTCTTCCACCACTAGCTTTACCTCAGCGCTGGCCTCCTCCTCTCTTACCAGGGAGCTTGAGGCTATTGTGCATTAAAAAAAAAAAATACTATTTCCGATCGCCTTGGCTTTGTGGTCATTTTGTTATGCCATTTGTGCTTCCTGGTGTCTTCAGTCATTTCTCTTCAGAATGCAACATGCCACCGTTTGCCAGACTCTCACTCACCGAGTCACACAGAGGCTGCTTTTAGCTCACCCTCTTTGAACCCTCTGTTAGGTACTGCTTGCTGCAACAAAATATCCAATGAAGCCTCTGTCAGGGAAGCCAAGGGGCAGGAGGATCGTGAGGTCCTGGTCACCTTGCACCTACAGTCAAGATGAAAGGATGAGTGATGCGGCTTAGGTCGGCGTCTCCCTTTTTCATTTAGTCCAGGACCCCTATGAAATGTCATTCACACCCAAAAGCAGCCTTCCTGCTTCAAGTAACCCAATCTAAATAACCAACCTCTCACAGAGGCATCCTAGAGGCTTACCTGCCAGGAGGCTACATATCCTGTCAGGTTAGCAATCAATAGGAACCGTCACAACTCCACTCTTTGTCGACTTGACACCGGACTCATCTGTTTCAAGTCATGACTTCTCTGTTCACATAGGCTCATGACCATCTCATAATGTAAAAGGTGTCCAGCCACGCGGTGACAGTTCGCGTAGGCTTCTGTGGGAAGGACTGTAAGCTTTGTCACAGTTGAAAACAATCTTGGAGGGCTTTACCCTTGGACACACCATGGGTTCTCCCTGAGACAGACTGAGTAGAGCCATCCTGGGCCTGGAATTCAGGAAGCGGACCTGGGGACTCCACCTGGACTATTGTTTTTCTAATCGACCCTCAATGGGAGAAGGAGACCATCCTTAGCACGTGAGACAGGCAGGCAGAGAGCAGAGAGGGGCAGCAGGGTCAGATCGGGCTTGAGCGCAGCACGTGGATCAGGAAGAGGATCAGTGAACAGGTTGGATCAGCACGCAGGCCAGAGACACCTAGGAACCCGTCCTGTGGAACGAATACTGGAAGGTTCACTCTTTTTTCCCTTTAAACCATTTTCCCTCTTGTGTAAACTAGTTGGGTTGTACAATAAAGTTTAATTGTTAAAAAACAAAGCCAACAGGCTTCAGCAGTTCCAATACTGTTCAAAAGTGTAAGCACATAGTCTCTTCTGAGACTCGGGTGATTTATTATCTGTGAGTCCTATCTACTGCAATTTAGGTTCCATTTTCAGAGTGATCACTCAAAACCTCTTACCAGAGACTCTGACATTTGTGCACAGTGTTTGGCCTCAGCAGCTCTCTGAATCTGTGGAGCAAGGCTCCATAATTGACTCAATCTTGCATCTTTCATGGTTTTAAAACCAGCATCCATGTGGACAATCCTCCCAAGTTCTGCGGCCAGCTAGAGATGCAGCATGCCCTCGTGGGATCACAGGTGTAAGTGGCCCCTATGTACTTTGGTGACTGAATGTGCAAAAAACCATTTTTCTAGGCAATTGTTCTCAGCCAGGGAACCTCTTCTGTGTAATCCCCAGTTCAGGGGCTTCTCCTTTAGGATATGTTTGCATTTTCGCAAGTGGAAGTCTTTAATGGGTGGGTTCTTGCAGACCGAGCACTTCTGTTGTTCCAAGGGGAAGTGTGTGTGTGTGTGGGGGGGGTTATCCTTAATAATTACAGATGCTTGTCATCTGCACTTGCCTTGTTCACAATGTAAGACTTCCTCATACACCTTTTCTCATCAAATGTCACATTTTAAAATCTTTACACTTCCCCCTTTTCTCTGACTTGGATGAGAGCAATGAGAAAAACCATGATTAAAACCAGGCTGAAGGCTACTACTCTGTCTTGAAATGTCCTCCACCAAACAGTTTAGTTGGCCCCTTTAAGTCCAGCCTCACTCATACCTGCAGGACATAGCAAGGGTATAGCTAGGTTCTTTAAGACAAAAGTGGCCCAAGTTCAGTTTCTAACAGTGTCCCTCTTTCCACCTTAAACTCCACCAATTGCTTCTTCTCCTGCATCCCATGAAAAGAGGCCACAAAGAGTAACAACACACTTATCCACTGCAGCTCAGGTAGAATACTGCTCCCCTGATCTGTGTCCTGTTACTATCTCATTAAATAATGCGTTTGGATGCTTTACTGTTTGTGTGTGCACTTCTACTATTCTTTCAATAAGATGTCAAGAACCTAGAAATAGTTGATCCAGATAGTGACCCCCTAGTAGCAACATCTCTCTTGGGCTGGCCCTGCTCCTCAACCTATACCCGTTTGCAAGATTTTCCACATTCCTGAGGTCTCCACTGTTTTCAGAGCCACTCTCTCAGTGGCCGCCTATAGGGATCCTGACCCTAGCAATATATTGCCTGGACTCCCAGGCCTTTCTCCAAATCTGAGTGGAAGCCTTTGTGATGCTGTCACTGATGCTGAATCACATGGATGACACCAATGTCTATTCCCAGTGCAAGCAGAAGCTGTGCCCCAGAAGGGCAAATGAAAAGAGGCTATTTCTCTGTGCCTCTGGTCTGGCTTCCCTGGTGCTGCTTAGAAGGCTTCACAGGCCAAAGAGGCAATACGTTTCTCTACAGATGTATGCTGAGCAGCAGTTTTCTCAAGATTGAAACTTTTCATTCAGCAGGGAAACTCACCAAGACAGAAAAAAAAAATTCAAAATAGCTTCAGGAAGTCCCTATAACTGACCAGATTCACTAGCCCCTCTGTTCCCAAGAATAAATGGTAAAGGCTGCTGAGAGTCATTCTCAGACTAGCCAAGTTGCAAAGACGACTTTCAGAGGAGCCAAAGCTCTCAGAAGAAGACTCTGAGACTCGTCAAGCAGCCTGAAGGAAACAGAAATCAATGGCGCTGACCTGAGAGGACACTCTCTAGCCTGTCAGGCTGCCTGGAGGGTGCATAGTTTGTCCCAGGTTCCCTGCTTTTATGAGTTGTCACTCACGCTGAGGTGGGCTTCTGGTGATGCAGCTGTCTTTGAGTCATTTCTGATTTCCAAGCAACCTTTCACCCATATTCCTATAGGTAACCTCCATAAAATCCACTGGTTCGCCAAGTTGGACTTAGATGATATATGTACTCTGTCTATTGTGGGCTACGTCTCTGGGGTGAGTAGACATGTGCTGTCTCTTTTCAGAAAAAGTGTGTCACAAAACAACATATCTAACAAAAATGTCAACGACGATAAATGAACTGTGCCTACATAGGGCCACCATGATCCATCTATAACTTTGAGTTTTGAACACTCACCTCTTATTCCTAACTCTGATAATGCTTCTCACAAATCTACCTTATAATTTTGTTGTACATGCAGAATGTTGGAAACATAAGTTCTTTGTGAATTTTCATAATTGTCAGAGGTTATTGAATAACAATAAACTCACAGGGAAGGTGTGGTGGTTTCATTGGCACGATTTGCTGATATTTCCACTTTTCTTGACAGTCCAGGCTGAGTTGATTACAGGTTCTTTAATTCCAATTAATATTATTTCTCAGCTCACACGTTACACACAAGTTACAAAGGGCGGAGAGTCCGCAGTAGAGTTCAAGGTATTTCAGAATTCCCAGTAACCTGGATAGTTGACAGACAGTGATACAGATAGAGTCTATGAGAAATAAGACAACCAACATCTGGAGAAGCTGCTGCTGCTGTGAGTCAGGCCTCTGCATGTCATCCCGGGTGTGTCTTCTCCTGTCTTGAGCACTGGTCTCTCTTCACCCCATGTTTGAAGTCTCCATTATAATCTCTTTCACTAAACTCTACTTCATATTGGCTCATCCTAAAAAAAAAAAACCTCTTCCCCACAACACTGCCAAGAATTGGCTAAAAAATAGAGCAGAGACCATGTTACAATGTGGCCATCTCGTCTCAAGGTATAGGTGAGTAATGGACAAAGGAAGAGAAGGTGAGAGATGAAGGAAGGGAGGTGATAGATAGATAGATAGATAGATAGATAGATAGATAGATAGATAGATAGATAGA
>OU015746.1:127499855-127515822 GCA_907169655.1 Acomys percivali | reverse complement strand
GATGAGACCTCCATCATTCCCCTGCCTGTACCAGTATAAGGCATATAAAGATGCTGATGAATTGCAGCTCATGGTGATTTCATCTCCTTCTTGGATTATCAGAGACAGAGGACTCTGCTGCAACTTTTGGGCATTGACCCCTGTTCAAAAAAGACAAGGAAAAGAAAACACAAGAGGCAGTAAAAAGATCTTAGTGGCTGAAGTAGAGATTGAGGACTCCCCAACCCCACATTCCCCAAATAACAGCATCATTACACTGACATACAATATGGTCTTTTTGAAAAGCCTCCATCCCAGGATGGAAGAGGCCTTCAGGAGGCCACCATCGCCTCACTACGTTCCGGAATGGAATATGCACTCACAGGCAGCCTGAAGCTTTAGTAGCCAAACAAGTACTTGAAGGAGCATTCCCACCACTTGGTTCTGGTGAACTCGGTAGCCTCAGATCTCTCAGAATGGGCTTCAGAGCTCAAGAAAGAGACAGACTGCCTCCCTCAGAGATCCTACCGACTTTATATTGCTCAGCACTGCACAATACTTTTAGAACACTGCCACCTTTTGACTAGCCTGGAAAATGTTAAGCCATGAGGACTTTTGTATGTTTAATTCCTATGATACAAACCCTAATTTCAGCAGCCCAATAAAAAATATAATTAGAATGGATAGAGCAGGTGATGTGAAGGAAATAGGGTGGTACTCTGGGATAAAATTTTAAGTGGTGCTGGGGACAAAAAGAGAGGGAAGGACTGGGAGTAGGAAGCCGCTTAGCTGAAACTTGGGATGTGTGAATAAGGCTTTTGGAAATTTACTGTTTTTTGAGCTAGTGAGTATGGATGTAACATAGAAAGTGAGTTTGGTCAGAATTTCTCTGCGTGGCTGGACAATTGCTCTCAGAGGACATGAGTAACCAAAATCTCAGTGCCAGGCGTGGGATACTTTCCTATGAGTTACTGGTCAGGGAGACCCCAGAGGCACCCAAAACAACACAGGCTATCGCTGTTGCTCTTGTTTGCCCATCACATCTAAATGTTAAGACTCTATTTCTGAAAATTTTATCCACTTTTGTTGCAGGACACTGATTAGGAAACTCCCTCCTGGCTTGCTTTCCCACAGGAAGAATTTAATGTCTGGTACTGTAAACCTTGTCAAATCCCCACAAACGGAGGGATGGGAGTGAGATGGGGGACTTAATGGTGTTATCTCACTAAATGATCTTGCTGTCAAACTATGTCCTTAATACCTATGTATATACCCATAGATTTACTCTGTTCTTGCCCTTGATCAGGGAAGTTTCTTTTTGTGGTAGGTAGTGGCTACTATAGAGACACATAACTGTTCAGAGTGCAGAGAATAAACGTGTATAAGTGTTCCTCTGTCCTTGGGTCATCGATGTCAATCTACCCTCATCCAAAGCTCAGGGGCCACAGTGGAAGGAATGTAAGAGCCAGTGGAATAGATGAGGACTGTGGAATGCTGCCTTCTGAACAGGCATGGCTGCTACACTTACAGCAACCATGGTTGCCCGGGCAATGCCCTGGCCTGTGGGGTTCGACTAAAATTTGGGAGGAAGGTCACCTGTTGAAAATGCAAGACGCAAAGAAGGAGAGCAAGTCTGATTGATCAAACTCTCAAACTTTATTAGTCAGGCAGCAGCTTTTATAAGTCAGAAGGCAGGGAAGAGTATCGCTATAGCAACCCAGCTGCAGGCTTTTCTCAAAACACAGGGAATCCCAGGCAGGGTCATAATGTCCTGCCACATAGGGTATCTGGCTCCATCTTTGTCTAGTCTAACTGCTAAACCATAACAAGGTTGCTCCATCCTTATCTGTCTTTAGTCTAACTGCTGACCCACAACAGGGTCAGCTAGCTTCTGGTGAAAGGCAAGCTCTGGGAAAAATAGAGACTTAAAGGTGCAGGCTCTGACAAGATGGCTGAACACTGGCCATATGGACTATTGTTCCCAACTGGGAAAGGCCTGCTCTCGTGTGAGAGGCTTTTCTTGGGGGAGGGTGTCACAACACGAATATACCTAATGATTTCAGAAAGCGAACCTATGATAGGCAAAATAATGACCTTTGTCAAGGTCGAACTTGGTGAACCAATGTGCTTCTAATGGGGTTACTAGCAGGAACGTTGCATTCCTCACTGGCAGGTGGGTTCTACTTGGCAGCCTCTTATAGGACAATTCAACGTATGCACAGGACCTATCATAACATCTGTCTACCGAGGCTGCAACTGGGAATAGGCCTCACATGACTGGACAGCATGCAGGCTATCGGAATATTTTACAGGAGTCACAGAGGGTCTCTCTGTTTTCCAACCTGTGTAGGCTCATCTGTGACCAGACTTCATGTGGACCCAGTGAGCAACCTTCAGTGGTACCCGAGGACTCATGACCTGTGCTTTTGTAAGGGCATCAGCTTCCTGAGTACCAGGAAGACTTAATTGGCTGTGGCTGCTTTATGGATAACTATCAGGTGTATTCTGCATATAATAGACTTTCTTACACTATCCTACTCTGTGAACTATGTCCCCGTAAGGTTTTGTTTATTCTCCTGGAGACAAAATGCCTCTGCTGGCCTAAGGAATGCAATGAGAAAGATGCTTCCTCCCAACTGCTCAGCAGTGCAGCTTAGCATGTTCAAAGGCATTGTGCAAAAAGCCTTCATCAGCTTATAGGACCTTGTGTGTCCTTCTTTCTTTGCCCCTGATTTGAACTCTGAGCTAGCTGGAATAAAAGCTGCACAGATGCCAGCAAAGGCCCTCTCATTGCCCACGCCTCCCTGGTTCTCTTGGATCCTGAATTTGTCTTCAGGTCCTCCACACCAGTCGCTGGCAGATCACACTAATCAGGGGTTCTGGTTCCTCATGAGCTCTGCTATGTGTTTTTCCCACGGTGCTTGGTGCCACAGAGGGATGCTGCTGGGACAGCCTATGTCCCATGATAACCAAGACAGGAGGAAGAAGAAGCCAAAGACCTACATTTGACCCCTACAGCTGCAGCAACTTTCTCATTCCCAAGTCTTCCTCCTGCCACCATGAAGGGCCCCAGCCAGATTTTCCCCCCTTGCAGAACCTACATTCCCCAGGAGAAGTGTCTGACCTTTACTGTTTGAAATAACCCATTTGAAATAAAGGTCAGACCTTTTGAGGTCAGACTTTGTTCTCTTTCTGCCTTCTGTCTCGTTACTCCCTGCTCCTGGATCTAACACCTACCAATACTGTCCTTTACTCACTGGGCCAGCCATAAAGTGAGGTCTCTACAAACAGCTCAACTGCCAATACAGATCTTCACAAGCCTAGTATTAGGAGTTATTATCATCAATCCTATTCTTGGCCACTGGCCAGCATTTCCTTTTACCCACCACTACCATGTGGTGCCTGTGTCCATCTCTATATGGCTTAGCTGTCGCTTTAGTTATTGGAGGCACTTCAGGGACTTGAAAGGTCACTGGCCCCAGGACACCTTGTGTGGCCTTAGTGACAGCTTAGAGAAATAGCATCTGCTGTAAATATGCATGCCACAGAGCTTGTATCTGTGCCATCCCAAACGAGCTTGGCCAGAAAGCCTTTGAACCAATCCTTAATTTAATAAGCTGTTTATATAGGGGCCAATGATGCGTTCAACCTGCTGTAATGTTTTATATACATCCAGAAATTGCTATTCTATCACTGTATACTGAGTTTATGCCCTTTCTTGTGGATGAAGCCAATAGCCTGGAACCATTTACTTGGGTGTTTTGTCCTGCAGCTCCAGCTACAGATTTTGGGCTTCTAGTGACTTCTAACCTGAAGGAGCACTAGAGTTATGGGCACAAAAATATTAGCCTTCTACAAAGCCTCTTGAGTCTTTCTGTCTTAATCCCATATGACACCTCTGTCCACTTAGTTACTGAGCAAGGTAGGGTATGAAATCTGCCAATACCCTGAAGCCTGGAGAACATCTATAACTCTTTTATATTTACAGACCCCGGCTATTATAGGATTTTTCTCAACAACTTTGTCAGGTATTATACCCATCTTCACAGCCTATAACATCAACAGAAAATTTATATCTGTGCCTGGCCCTTGCACATTGTTTGGATTAATGGTCTATCCTCATTTCTTTAGGTGCCCTTGCATGTCTTTTATAAATCTGCAAAAACGGCTCAGAGAATAGCATCATGCCACCTGTGTAATGAAACTGCTTTACAGCGTCAGGCAGGATAACAAAGCAAGGCCCTGGTTATCATTTCATGTGTAGTGGCACTGAGAAGGTGACTTGCGAGGCACACTCTGAAGGTCTACTATTGGCCATTCCAGGTGAATGCAAACTGGCATGGGATCTAGTGAAAAGGTGATTCTAAAGTAAACCATTAGTGAGATTCAATATAGCCTGAAACAATGGTATCACTTGTATCAATCATTTTCTTAAAGGATCAATGCATGGTAACAAAGTGTGGATGGGAGGGATTGCCTTAGCAGGCCTTCCTAATCCACAGCCATTTTTCATGAGCACTCCTGCTTCCTTTATTCTGGGGTGCTTGGTGCATCTCTCCACCCTGATGGGTTTTTAGTGTGTCTGGCTCAAACTGTGCTGACCTAGGTCCAAGGGCTGTCTTACACTTGACACTTGATTTGGCTCCTTGGCCAACAGGTTCTGGGCCAAAGCTACTCTTATTATCACTCTCTGTCTCAACCACAGCTGACTGCTGAGACATCTCTGGGTATGGCAGTTTCTGGGCAGGTAGTGTAGCTATAACCACTCCCACTGTCTTCCCTAGCCACATCTTGATGCAGCCACAGCTATAGCCATCCTTGTTGTGACTCTCAGCTATACCTGACCTCTGTGGGAGCTCCCGACTAAATGAACAATTGCCGTTCCGTACCAAACTTTGTTGTGGGAGACAAATGTATGCAGAAGGAACCTCTGGTGTGTTGTATGGATGCAACACCTGTCAATTTAAAAAGCCTATGGCCTATGGCTGAGGCAGGAAATGGAAGGTGGAACGTCTAGCAGGCAGAAGGAATTCTGGGACAGAACCAGGCTCAGGGGATTCAGAGAGACATAAAGAGGAGAGATGCCTGATACTTGAGCCCAGGTAACCAGCCGTGTGGGCAGAATGCAAATTAGTACAAGTGGGGTATTTTAAGTTATGAGCTAACGAAAGAAGAGCCTAGCTATATGGCCTAGGTATTTGTAAAATAATAATTGAGTATCATGAGTCATTATTCTGGGAGCTTAAGCACAGAATAAAAACCTCCTACAACAAATGTACACAGTTTATTCTGGGGACATGATTGTCCACCTTGGGGACAGACTTAGTCTTTCTTATTAGAGATGTGTTACTATTAATGCCTTCAGTGAACTGTGGCTCAGACTTTAAAGTCGCCTAGCAGCTCACCAGCACAGCATTTGGCTTTATATAAAGCCCCCTGAGAGGGACACCAACCAACTTGCCACATATCATGCCACATTGTATTCAAGTGACCCATATGGACCTCTTTCCTGGCTTTGAACTTGTAAAAGCCTCCTCTAGACTTTTTTTTTTTTTTGAGACAAAGTTTCTCTGTATAACAGCCATAGCTGTCCTGAAACTCTCTGGCTGGTCTCAAACTAACAAAGACCCACCTGCCTCCGCCTCATGAGTGATGGGATTAAGGGCGTTAGACAGCATGCCCCGATGACTTTTTAAAAAATCACTTTACAAGCTTGATCTGCCAGTTTCTCCTACTTCATAAAGATCACATCTTATAATGGGATTCATCAAGGGCACAAAAGCTTCATGCCACAATCAAAGCCCTTGCTCAATCAACCCTCTGTGCACACGGTTCTTTCTGGTCCAGTGAACTAGGCATCAAACACAGCTTCTTTTATTTCCAGGTCCACCATCAGTGTCTATATTTATGGAATCATCTCAGCATATTTCTGGGGACCTTAGACGGAGCCGTCTGAGTGTTCCTAAAGGCCCTGACAATCTAGTACACCATAGATGATTTATCTCACGTTGTTTCAGGTTGTGTAGCGTTTGCCTTAAGGAGAGATGCATCATTATGCCACTCAGTTTTTCTGCCTCCACAGCAATCAGACCATGTCCTCTCTCATGTACCACAGCCTCATGAGCTGGGCTGTGGCAGGCTCTTTCATCAGGTCTTCCCCAATTCGGGCAGTTCAGCTGCCAAGTCTCTCTTGGTTATAACAGTTTCTTTTATGAGCTCATTGTTAAGTCCCTCTCTGTGTTTTGGATAATCGAGTGTGGGAAGCCATGCCAAATTCTGCCATGTCAGAAATCCCGTGCTTAGGCTGCATGCTGTGACCTTCCAGCTGCTCACCTCTGCTGGAGGAGGTCTTTGTGTTCCAGGCCATCCTTGGACTATTTACCTTTGAAAGAAGTAGGGAAGTCCCTACTGAGAAAACACCTGGAAGGTTAAGGAAGTTCTTACAGAGAGCTATTCAGGCTATTGTGTTCTTCTTGCCTTGGGAGCTAGGGAGAGAGGAATCAGAATAGATCCTATTGACCTTACTATATAAAGTCTTACTTGTCCAACATTAAAGAGGAATCTTGATCAGAAACTTCCTGAATTGATTCATTATTTCTCGCATCTCTGTATCCTACTTTCAATCCCCACTCCCTCTTTCAGGTGAACCCTGATTCAATTTTTCCCACAGGCTGGGACCTGATAACAGAGTTACCCTCCTTCTCTACGTAAGGTTGAACCAAGGAGTATCGTCTGCCATGCTCCCCACCTCTTCACCCTCTAATCCTCAGTAACCACATTTGTGCTGTCTGCAAAACACTACTTACTTTATCCTATGAAATAAGTTCATTTTTCCTTTAGTCTCCTTACAAGCCCAGGACAATGCTGAAGAGAAGTGGTTAGGATAGACGTTGTCACCACATTCCTGATGTTAGGTAGGATGACCTCAGGTTCACCTCAATAAGTTTGAATGGAATTGTAGATTTTATGAAGTTGTCTTACCAGGTTAAGAAAGTTCACTTTTATTCCTAATTTTTGAAAAATAAAATTAAATAAAGAATCAGCACTAATTTTTGTCAAGGGATTTATTGTATATCTTGAGATTATATGATATTTTCTCATTAAGAAAATGTCTTATATTGTTTTCAAATTCTATACCAACCTTAACCCCTTGGTTTCTCTCTGTAGTAAAGGAATACTTTAGCCAGGTATGGTGGTGCTATCCTGTGTTCCTGCACTGAAGAGACTGAGGCAGAATTGTTAGTTGAGGGTAGGGTAGTGTGTGTGTGTGCATGTGTATTTGTAAACTTACAATTCTGTTTGTGATGTATAGGAGAAAATATAAATTTTAAAAGCAAGCAAGTGAAAGTATTATTCATCAATATGATGAAGTCATTTTTGGGGGGTTATTGAAAAGAAGTGTGTGTGTGTGTGTGTGTGTGTGTGCGCGCCTCAAACAATTATAAATGAAAGCACAAAAGTAAGCAGCAGAAAGAGCATGTTATACTTCAATTTCTGTAACAAAATTGCGTAACTGAGTATCCTTGCAAATATGGGAAGGAATGTGACTGTTGGGATGTACTTCAAACAGCCAAAATTGGTTATTGTGGGAGTTGAATAGGAAGTGGGTGGAGATGAGAGGGTCAGTTTTAGAGTGATGACGGAATAATTTTTATTCTTTCATGTAATGATAAAAATATTTCAATGCAGATTAAAAATGCAGTAACTATCTGTTTCTTCAAAAACTGATTATTTGGACTGTATGCCACAGGGAGCAAGAGGGAAAAAACATATTTTTTTCTTAAGAGAAAATGGAAGGAAGCCATGGAGATATTAGGACATAGTGACACATCCCCGGAGCTTGGACACTTCCCTGGCTCCAAAAGGATTTTCCCATCGTTTTCACTCAAGCGGACACGGAAACAATTTTTTTGTTGTTATTAAAAGAAAAAGTCAGACGTTCTCACTCCCTTCTCACTGCAGGACTGGAAGTGGTGCTACCAGCTGCCCTGCAGGCATGTCGATCCCTCCGCCATGGTTAGCTGTTCTTGCCCAGTCTCAGCATCCCTTTCAGCACCCTGCTTGGTTCATTCTTGATCTGCTGCTGAGCTGCTAGAGGCTCAGAGGCCTCTTGAGATGGAGCCGCTGCCCCACCTCCCCCACCAGGCAGATATTGTACAGGTGCAACCCTGTCTGTCACAGTGTGCTACCCTCAGGATACAGTGGTACACAGCAGTGTCTCTCAGGCTGACACGAGGCAGGATCAAGGTACTCGACTTTCTGTCAGAGATAATAGCCAGAGAGGCCATACTATTGGTTGTATTTTCTTGTAGACCGTGAATCAGGTATTCTGGGGCCCGAAGAGGAGCCTGCCGGTACCAATAAATGAACTCATTCCCACTGTGGCTACACGGCAAGTAAACAGTTTCTTCTTCAGTGCTTTCCACTGACTCTGGCTGTGTAGTTTCAGCATCACACACAACACCTAAGGAGTTAGAAAACAACAGATCAGCTTTGGACTCTCAAGTATCAGAGTGTCTGGATGCCAGGCTCACAAGTGCCCCAGAACTCTTCCCGAGCTCTGCTCCTGAGTGCTGCGTGTTGCTGGGCATCAGCAGGCATCGCTGGCATTGACTCCTTAGCTATGCAGTATCACCAGGCCAGAGATAAGCTGCCCACTTTCCGAATTCCTTGAGCCCAACGAACCCTAAGCTTCTTATATATAACTCTGCGAGTCTGATATGCAGCTGCTATTGCTGGCAATGCTTAGACTCCCTGAACAATCACACAGACGCAAATTCTCTTCAGCAGTTTGGAAAATCACAGAGGGAGAAGTGGAGGCAGCAGATCATCTTCTTTGTCTTTAGGTACAAAAAAGAATCATCCTTCCTTAGGCCCAGGACACTTACCCAAAGTCAGCACAATGACAATTCTGTTCACAAGCCTCATAGTCAAGAAGAAATGGATGTTCTAGGGTCCTAAGCTCAGACTCTGTGTCTGATGGGAGGGTAGGAGGCCCCCAGCAACAACCCAGCAGCTGCCAGCATTGCCCCTCCCTCCTCAGGAAGCCTTCTTTGTGGGTGGCTCCAGCCACGTGCCTTTTGGTTGGGTCTATTTCCATCATTCAAGTTTAAATATAAAGTTGAAAAGAAGATGAAAATGTTTTTTTCCTACATAATCTCTAATTCGAGTTGCAGTTGAGATCTTTTCAAGTTTCAAATCCAGGCTGTGTTTGAAGCATCAAACCTTTCAAGAGGAGCCAAACACACCCTTACTTATGGGAAAGGCAAAGCTCAGTGACAATCAATGGTTCAGTGCTCTATTGAGCTGTAGGAATCGTACCTATTTCAGGAAACCCTCTTGATCCCTGTCTGTTAGGGTAAGGAGAGATTTCCTACTTATATTAACAACACACAAGTTCTAGAGGCCGCAATACATAATTTAACTTTCAGAGATTCCTTTTCCCATCAGAATTACTATAAACAAGTTAAAAAATAAAACAACATAATAGAAGAAGCCATTTGAAACATATATAATGAAAATAGTTTCATAAGTGCATACCAGTGCTGTGTTCCATACGGCAGAAAAGAGCGAGAGCCGCAGGAAAGGTTCTCTGGTGCTCCAGGCTCCTATGTGGGGGTCTCCTGTTTCTTCTAACTGGGCTTGCTGGTTACTTCCAGTCTTATCACAGTGACTTGCTTGCTCATGATGATCTCTGTGAACCCCGCTCTACTGCGCATCTCCCCATCTCTAGACACGCCTAGCATTGGTGTGCCCTGAAGACAGTAAAGAGAAAAGAAAAGAAATAAGGGTCAGGAAAACAAGATTTGGAGAAGACATGAAATGGCGCCACTTGGCAGGAGAGAAGGAAGTACTTGGTCTAGCTTCTCAGCAGTGGCCACGAGGATGGTGAGAAGGAATAAAACTGTAATCGCTCCTTACTCTCCACTGTGAAAACTGAACTTACGAATAAATACTTGGTCGTTTAAAACTGAACTCTACATTCGTCACCTGCCTTATTGATGGCTTGTCTAAGTGGGGACTGAACTCATGGCTTTGCTGAATTCTAGGCAAACGTTAGACCACTGAACTACATCTCCAATCCAAGGAAGACTTTTTTTTTCTGACTAAGTCTCACTCTATCGCTCAGGCTTTCTCAAATTCATGGCATCCACGGACCCTACTCCCATGCCCACTCTTCTGAGGAGCTATTACTGATAATTCTTGCTGGTGTGTGTGTATTTTTCTTGAGTGATGTAGCCAGTAAGAAGGGAAAGGGGCGAACAAGAGGGTAAGGGAGAGATGGTAGATACGTGTTTGAAACTGCCAAAAACAAAAAAGAAAAGAAAGATGATATATTATTTGACCACGTCCCCTGGATGGGGAGACCTGGTGGCACTCAGAGGAAGGATAGCAGGCTACCAAGAAGAGACTTGATACCCTATGAGCAAATACAGGGGGAGGAGATCCCCCTCAGGAACAGTCATAGGGGAGGGGAGTAAGGGGAAAATGGGAGGGAGGGAGGAATGGGAGGATACAGGGATGGGATAACCATTGAGGTGTAATATGAATAAATTAATAAAATATATTTAAAAAGAAAATAAATAAAAATATGGATGTCTGCAAATGATCAAACCCTTATTTTCCAGGTAGCTGAGGCTGTGTTGCAGACTGGTTCCTCCCCTTACTTCTCCTGAGTAAGGGATGGGCACACCTGTTTACTTTGCCTTTGACAATGAACTTACCAATGTATTTGAAGCCAGGTATGCACTCACGAAGTGCTTATAAGATGGTAACGTGTCAGAAGGGATGAAAATTAGTTCTCTGTACACTCACTGGCAACCTTGGCTCATCCTGGAAGGAGCTTAGGTTTGCAGCCCCCTCTGGTGACTGTTCACAGGAACTCCTTTCCAGTGTGGAGAGTGGCTGCAGGCTGCCCCTGTCTTCTAAAGAAGACTACATTTTTTTTTTTTGCAGATTTTGGGAATTCAGAATTAATTCTCTGATGTTTTCTTAGGGACAAAATTCATTTTGTCCTCCTTGATTTTTTGTCTTCTGTTTTGGAGGCTACTCCAAGGCCATGTTCTTGTTTTGATTTTAAAGTAATTTACTTATATCTCCATAAGTCTCCTCTCCCTCCACTCTTCCCAGTTCCCCCCTTTCTTCCTTTCCCAGCCAACCGTTTGTCCTCCTCCCCTGCACCCCAGAAAAGGCTCAGAAGAAGGGAAGCCTCCCATGGATATGAACCTGCCCTGGCATATCACGGTTGCAATAGGTCTAGGAGCATCCTTTCCTCCCCTGGCTAGGCAAGGCAGTGCAGCTAGTGGAAAGGGATCCATAGGCAGGCAACAGAATCAGAGACAGCGCCTGGTCCCACTGTTAGGAGACTGAGCTACACTACTGTTACCTGTGTGCCAAGCAAACCCATGTTCTTTATCACAAGTAATAAGATTTGGCAGTTTAACCTTTGTGCCTTTTCCTCTAACCTGGCTGCCTAGTCTAGCTTCAATAGAAAAAGATGCGCTAGTCTTACTAAAACTTGATATGATGCCAAGGCTGGCCCATATCCATGACAGGCCTTTCCTTTTCTGATGAGAAGGGGAGGAGGGGTGGAAGGAAGGGGAGGTGAGGTGAGAGGGAAGGACTTGGAGGAGAGGAGGGAGGGGAAAGCTCCTACAGGGATGTAAAATAAATAAATAATTAATAAAACAAAAACAAAAAAGATGTGGCAGTTTAATCACCGAGCAATAATCAGTGCTTAATTAATTAATGGATGCATTAGTTCAAGCTTACTCACCACAGGACAAGAAATTACATGAAGTGATTCTAAATCACTCCAAATCAAAGCTTTCTATTTTCCTAGAGGATATTTTGACAAAAACAATGCAATACTAAAGGTATATGTAAAATTCAAACACCATACTGACTTATCACTCATCTTCCAGAATCATTAATTTAGAATAAGGAAAGCATGGTTGTGACAATGTAACTGTGTATGACATGGTAGCAATGTAATCACATGTAATACATACTTACTGTGCTTCCATTGTATGCCAGATAGTTAGATGCTGACAGTCATTAAATGCCTTTTATGGAAAAAGAAAAATGATAAGACTGAGAACAGGAAGTGGAAATGCCAGATCAGACCAACATCTGAGTTTTTCATTGTGTTCATTACTGCTGTGTTCAAATGCTGTAAAGAAGCAAGACTGATTTAAAAGAACAATAAATATTCTGGTGTCATTAGCTATTGTCTCACTGTTTTATGTGGTAGCTCCATTGAGATAAGAATAACATATTACATAATTCATCCAGATAAGGTGTATAATTCCAGAGCACTAATACACACACACACACACACACACACACACACACAACCATCCCCACAATCAATTATAGAATATTTTCATCTTCCCTCTAAAGCAGTGATTCTCAAACTCCCTAATGCTGCAACCCTTTAATACAGTTTCTCATGTTCTGGTGATCCCAACCATAAAATTTTCATTGCTACCTCATAACTATAAATTTACTACTGTTATGAATTGTAATGTAAATATCTGTATCGTGACCCACATGTTGAGAACGGCTGCTCTATTAGGACACTTTACCAACGAGCAGAAAAAACGCTGATGAATTTTGCCAACGAAGTCTCCTCTAGGAATCACTCACCTACTTCTCATCTCAGGAGAACTGCTGGACAGGTCACAGAAATGGAGCTACGTAACGTCGGACCTGAGAGACAGCAGGTCTTGTGCTCATTGTCTCAGCTGCTGCTCATAATAAAAGATCTGGACACACATGGAAATGAAGAGTAAAGCCAGACTTTATTAAGGAAATTCAAGGACAGTAGAGAAACCAAGGATAAGTATGAGAAACTCCCGTGAGTGGGAGAAGTGGCGAGAGGAAAACCCATTGAAAAGCCCATCTGGGGCTTTCATGGCTTGCTGCAGGTACTGGACAAGGCTTGAGGTCATGTCTATTGAGACTGGTCATTTCTCTGGCTTGTTGTGGACTGTGACAGTTAGGGGCTTCCACACTCTGTTCCTCTTCTTCTGACCCTACCTGGGAGCTGATGATGCACTATTCATGTGCAGTGGAAGAGGCCTGAGAGGGTGCTCCAAAGAGGTGGCTGCTGCTCCTCCTGCTGCTGCTGGTGGTGGTGGTAGTGGTGCTGTTTGTTGTGTTGCTGGCTGCTGTTTGTGTGTTGCTGTTTGCTGTTTTGCTGGTTGCTGTTTGTTGTATTGCTGTTTGCTGGTTGCTGTACTGCTGGTTGCTGTTTGTTGTGTTGCTGGTTGCTGTTTGTTGTATTTCTGTTTGCTGTTTGCTGTGCTGCTGGTTGCTATTTGTTTGTTGTGTTGCTGGTTGCTGGTTGTTGTGTTGCTGGTTGCTGTTTGTTTGTTGTGTTGCTGGTTGCTGGTTGTAGATATCCTGACAATGAAGATCAACTCTGCTTCAAGGGACTGCACACCTCCTAATTACCAGGAAGTAGTCTAATGCTATCAACATCCTTTCCAACCTTCTTTCTCTCCTACCTAGCATTGGGGTTGGAAGGGATGGGGTGGTCTAAGGAGGAAGGTAAAGAACCTAATAAAGTAGCCAAAAGTTGGCTACAAGGGATGCCCGGATGTGGGGCTAGGCAGAATGGGAATCTGATTTCTACCGATACAGAAGAAGAGGTAGGAGATGAATAGGACTCTGTTTGCAGAAGAATTAAGGTCAATAATTAACAAGTTTGGTTGCCTGCCACCACCATGAAGTAGAAGTCAAGTCCCTATTGCCGAAACCTCCATGCACTTCAGAAACAGAGCCCAGAGGATCTGAGATGGAACTAATCGGAATGCTTTCTCCTTGAGGACCATCTTTCCTGGTACCACAAAGCACCATGACAGCTTCCAAAGGAGGGAGGCAACCAGCAGTCATACCTAGCCATGAGACCTATGAACTGCATCAATCACTAGCATGGTACAATAGCCTGAAGGGCTCAGCAGTGTCATGCATACCTTAGCAGTAATGGGCAGCTCTCTAATTGGACTCAGGGTTTGCTCAACAAGAGGGAAAAGGTGCTGGGTAGTGGAAACCTAGCCAACTCCTCAGTTAGTAAAGTCATAGATATTGGAGGAGACTCTATAAGTACCACTTTACTGTATACTGCCATAATTCCTAACAACAATCTAAAGATGTGTCCTTATACTTACAGGCAAATGTATTCTTCATCCTTCATCAGGAAAAAATTTTCCTTTGCAACAGTTGGAGGCCACTGCAGAAAACTACAATCAGCCAACACCTAGAGCTGTGGATCTTAGTTCCAATATAAATCTACATAACACTCCTGCTCCTAGGGCTCAGGGAACAGTGAGGGGAGGGGTGAGAAGAGCTGGAAGGTCAGGGAGTTTGCTGTGAGAGTCTATCTTCTAGGAAAGTCAGAAGCTAAGCTCATGAAGTGGCACCGACTTGGGTTCCCAAATGTGCAAAGGACAACACCAATGCACTCGCTAAACTGCACAAGGAAAATCCACAAAGCCTCAATCCCGCACAAAAAATTACAGGCAAACTAGGAATTCTGGGAATGGTAGAAACAGACCTCCTCATGGAAGAGGACAGCAGTTGGCTGTCCCTTTTCAGCCCTAAAACACACATAGAAGTAGCATTATATGGGCTGAGCAGGTTATATATAGAAATATATGTGTGCATCTATGTATATGTATGAAATATCAATTAATAAAAAAGACACATGGATTTGAAAAGGAGCAGGGAGGAACATATGGGAGGTTTTGGAGAGAGGTAATATTGAAATGTTGTCATTATATTATAGTGTCAAAAATAAAAAAGTGAAAAAAAAAACAACTTGGGGGATCTCAAATAATAAATTAGTGATACACTTGAAGGTTCCAGAAAAACAAGAACAGTCAACTCTCAAAAAGAGTAGATCAGAAGAGACAGTTAAAAGAGCTGAAATTAATAAAATAGAAACAAACAACTACATAGGAATCAATGTACTATTTGTAAAGAGTTTTAAAAATTGACAAAAGTTTAACAAAATTAACTAAAAGAAAGAGAGAGGATCCAATAAAAGTAGAGAAATGAAGGGAGATACTGCAACAGATACTGAAAAGTCTTAGAGATTCATAAGGACATACTTTAAAATCTATATTTTACTAACATGAAAAAAACTACAACAAATGGATGAATTTCTAAATGAATGAAATAATTCAAACAGACTCACAGCATCTAGTGAGATAGAAGCAACAATGAAAGATCTCATAAACAAACCAGAAAGCTCAGAAGCAAATAGGTTCAGTGCAGAATTTTACAAGACTGTCAAAGATTTCAGCATTATTCTTCAAACTGTCCTGTGAAACAAGGAAGTAAGAAAAACAGGACAAAGACCAAATGGATTATAGCCCAATATTTCTGATGATCACAAACACAAAAATTCTCAATAAAATTCATGCAAACTGAATTCCAGAACCAAAATGATTATCCACAGTCAAGTAAGCTTCATCCTAGAATGCAGAGATAGTTCAACAATACAGAGGTCAGTACTTGTAATCCACACATAAATAGACTCAAGGACAGAAACCATGATCAACCCAATCGATTTATAAAAAGCCTTCAGTGTAACCCAACATCTCTCATGACATAAGAATCTAGAAACACAAAGAACATATCTTAACATAATAATACAAATACACAACAAACTCATACTGGACATATTCTACATAGAAAATCAAAGCATTTCCACTAAAATCAGAAACACCTTTCCCACTCCTGTTCAATACAGCATTTTATATCGTAGCTGCAACAATCAGACAAGATAAACAGCTAAAAGATACAAATAGACAAGTAAGATGTCACAGCATCTTTATTTGCAGATGATATGATTTTATACTTAAATAACCTAAAGTCAGGAAACAATTGTACAACTGAAAAATGTATTCAGCAAAGTAGTAGGATACAGAATTCACACACACACACACACACACACACACACACACACACACACACACAC
>OU015746.1:127480990-127499845 GCA_907169655.1 Acomys percivali | reverse complement strand
CACACACACACACACACACACACACACACACACACACACACACACACACGCGCGCGCGCGCGCGCGCAGAGTGGCCTTCCTATATGCCAATCACAAACACACTTAGATACCAATGCAATACATACCTACATCCATGCATATACTGATAGTGCTGAGTTGACTCAGAGCTGATGGTAGAAAAAGAATTCATGAAGCCGGCAGGAAATGGTTAGGGGTTGAGAGGTAATCCATAGAATGGAAGAAATGACTTGCAAATCTTGTGTGTCATGAAGGTCTAGTATACTGAATAAATATCTTACAGCTAAGGAATAAAAACCAAGTAACCCTTAAACCTAAAGCATTGCAATATTTGAATAAGCATTCTCTAATGTGAGTATACAAACATCCAACAAGCATATGAAAATTTGCTCAGCCTTATCTATGATCAAGGAAAAACAAACAAACAAACAAACAAACAAACAAACACCAAAAACCTCAGGGCCACAGGGAAACACTGGTCACATCTAATAGAATAAGCATAATAAAAAGAAGTTGTTGGAAATGCAAAATAAAGTCGGTTTGTAAAACACTTTGGTAGTTCTTCAAAAAAGTTGAAAGCAAAGCTACCGTGTTACCAAGAAGTTCTGCATCTATCTATGGACCCTGGACCCATGAAACTAAAAAATAACCAGACAAAATGTTGAACATAAATGTTTAGTCTTAAAACCATAATTCAAAATGAAAAGGCCAGGAACAAGTCACCCACTGAAGGATGCTACTGATCAGGAGCAAGGCCAGGTACAAGTCACCCACTGAATGATGCCACTGATCAGGAGCAGCTGCATGCATGGATATGCAGGGAAGTGCTGCTTGGTGGGGTGTGGACATGGGTGGGTGGGTGAGGCTCCAGAGGGTGGGGGTTTTGTTGTGTTGTGTTTTGAGTGATGATGAAATTCTAAAAGTAGGTGTTTGTTGTGGTTGCAAAGATTTATGAGCCTGCTGAGATAACTTAATGATCGATTTTCAAAAGTTTAAGGTTTTACTATGTGAATTATAACTCAGTTTACCAAAATGAAACAGACAGAATTATTATATAGACTTGTATAAATAGCAGCAATGCTGACTTCAGTGGGAGTTACCATTTGGGAAAAATTAGATAATGGGGTTAGGAAAATCAATATAAAAGTTGTAAGAGAGTGTATTTTATGTTAAATTGACATGAATTGAGGTAAGTGCAGGTACACTTAAAAGAAATACTTGGAGAAAAAATTTGTTTTGAGGTAATAAAATTTTTATTGATTTCATAATTGTTATGTTTTCCAAATTGCCCGTAATGAACACAAGCTGATTTATATATATATATAAACTTTATCTTGTTATCTGAAGGTCAGAAAATTGCTGCCCAAAAGGCTGTTGGTGCTTTGGTGCATTATAGGATATGTAAGACAGAGAGAAAATCTGATGTACTCCAATGAAATTATATTTACACATCACACATCTACTCAAAACACTGCCGCTTCTCCAGAATACATTAAAGTTAGTACAAAATTTAGAAGGACCTTCTGAGTTACTTATTCACCAAAATTTGTTTAATTGCTTTATAAAGCATAACGCGTGCACATATTAATGAGATAGTGTGTGATGTTTCCATACATGTACACGTTTCCATGGATTTAAGTTGGGCTAAACGTACCCATCTCTCAAAACATTTGCCATGATGAAAACATTCAAAATATTTTTTTCCCGTTTTTGGAAATACAAACTCCATTTGTTATCAAGTGTCAGACCTTCTTACTGCTGTCTACAACTTACTGTCCAGTGATCGGCACTTACTTTCCCCGTCTCCTTCCCCTGTTCTTGCCAGGCCCAGGAGATCACCACTCCCTTCTCAACTTCTGTGAGCTCGGTCTTTCGACATTCCACGTGGATGACATCATGCACTACCTGTTTTTGTGTGCCTGGCATATTCTACTTAACGTAATGATCTCTTTCATGTGGTAAACGAAAGGATTTCATTCCGCTGCCGTGTTCTGCGGTGCGAACCATACTTTATTCCTCAGTGAATGAGTGCTTACCTTGTGTCCATTTCTTGGTTGGTGTGAACGAATGGCGCTTCAGTAAATAAGATGGTGCATATGTCTTTTTAACCTTCCAATTTCATTTCCTCTGACTGTGCATCTTCTCATAGAATTCTAACTCCGAGGGTAGATCTATCTCATTAGAGACATGTGTATCATACCGCATACCCTAATTTTCATTATTAAAAAGAATTTTTGATTTATTTTAGGGTGTGTGTGTGTGTCTGTGTGTCTGTGTGTGTCTGTGTGTGTGTGTGTGTGTGTGTGTGTGATGCTCCCAGGCCATGGCATGTGTGTATAGGTCAGGGACAACTCTGTGGTGTATGGGCTCCTGGGATTAAACTCGGATTATCAGGTTTGAGTTGTGAGCATTTGCCCTCTAAGCCAGGCCACGTGTCCCAATTTTCACACTCAAGTGTCCAAGCACCCCATTTTCTTCACATCGTCACTAGAACTTTTCTCCTGAGTCTTTCTGATAACTCTTGGGAGGTGATTTACTTGTGTGACTGTGATTTCCCTTTGCTTGTTAGTGAGACGGGGGATATGTTTGATTGTCCTATTAGCCTTTTGTGTGCCGTCTTATGTGAAATGTTTAAGACGTTCTGTTGTTTCCTTTCCCTTTTTGAAGAGAGCCTTGTTGTGTATTTCACGCTGGCCTCCAACACAAGACTCTTCTGCCTCAGACTTCCAGGTACTGGGACAGGCACAAACTACCAGCTCAGACTTCATCGTCTCTTACCGTGGAGTGCCCTGTGTAGGGTTGTGCCTCCTGGGCCTTCCCTTCCCTGCATTTAGTGTCCTCGTTGCTGTTGTCCTTGGTTAGCTCCTGTTTAGGCCGGCATGCTGGTGAGGCGTTATAGGTGTAGCTTGTGACATTCCCAGGGGACACAATCTCACTGCAAAGTTTCTGGGCAGTCTTCTGCCTACTCATTCACAATGTCGCCTTAGGTGCAGGAGTGTTTGCGGATGTATCCACTGGGACTGGGCCCCACAACTCTGCATTTTGATTGGTTGCAGTTTTCCATAATGGTCTCTGTCTATTGTAAGAGCATCATATATTTAGGTACTTAGAATATATTTGCATATATGTATATGCAAGTAACAACAATTAATAAAAAAGAGGCACAAATCCGCAAACCAACAGGCAGGGGTCTGTGGAAAGGTTTGGAGTGAGGAAAGGGAGGAGAGGGATGGAACTATAATCTCAAAAGCTAAACAAAAGACTTTAAAAACAATAAACCACTTGGTTTTGTGTTGTTGAGCTTTTGTAGTTTCTTACATATTCTGTGATTAGTCTTTTGTTAGATATAAAGTTTATAAATATTTTCTTCCATTATGTAAGTTGTCGCTCCATTCTATTGATTATGTCCTGTGCTTGGCAAAAGCTTTACTTTTTAAAAATCTAACCTCATTTGTCAATTTTTGCTTTTACTTCCTGTGATTTAGGGTTCTTGTCCAAAGGAAAAAACTCCTTGCCAATTCTAACACTCTGGAGCATTGCCCCAGTTTTCTTCTGGTTGTTTCATAATTTTAGGCCTCATATTTAACTGTCCAATCTGTTTTGACTTGAGTTTTATAACTGGTAAGAGACAGGACTTTATTTTAATTCTTCTGCACTATTTGCACTTTTGTAAAAGTTTAATTAGAAAGCTTTCTCCATAGATATCAAGGAGACACTTGAAACATCAAAGCACTGCATGATATAGGATGTATTTATATTACTGCATACACACATGTAAGAAATATATTTGTATGTATTATGTGGTTTTATGATTTGCATTGGCTTTTTTTTTGAGACAAGTTCTCACTATGTAGCTCTGGCTCTCTGGAACTTGCTAGCAGACCAGGCTGGTCTTGAACTAACAGAGATCCACCTACCTCTGCTCTTTAAGTGCTGGAATTAAATGTGGCAACCACCATACCCACCTCTTCATTGCATTTTTAATAAAAAAAGTCCTGGCAAATGGCAATAAAAAGTGTTGTTCCTTTAAAACTGTTCAGTTGGCTGTGGTTGCCTGGCTTTGATTCTGGCATATCATTGCTCCAGTGTCTGATTTTATGCCAGCACTGTGATGTGATGACTTCCCCAGCCTTGAGTGACATTTTAAATTCAGGCAAAGCAAAGTCCCTTTATCTATCTATCATCTATCTATCTATCTATCTATCTATCTATCTATCTATCTATCTATCTATCATTTATCTATTTATTTATTTTTGCTAACAGTTCTTTTTTGTTTGTTTCTATTCTTTTCTTATGTTTGGTTTAAATTGTTTTGTTTAATTTTGTAAAGAATGTGTCTTGGGGTAGGAAGGTGCTCAGTGGTTAAGACTGTCCAATGTTTTTGCAGAGAACACAGGTTTAGTTCCCAGCACTTATGAAGGACAGGTCACAACTGCCTAGAATTCCAGCTCCAGGAGATCTGACATCCTCCTCTGTTTCCTTCAAGCACCACACTCATATGCACAAACCCACACACTTTAAAAAAAATTGGGAACTGGAAGATATTAGCAAGGCAATAACAATCAGGGTGTAATATGAACAAATTATAATAAATTTTAAAAAATGAAAAATTTGAATTTTGAAAAGATTGTCATTGATATTTCAATAGGAATTGTAATGAATATAATATGAACATCTTGACAGTATTGATCCTCATGGTCCATAGCATTAAATGTCATTCCATTTTTGTGTATCTGAGTTCTTTTAAAATAGATTTTAAAACATTTATTATTATTTAATGTGTGTGTATGTGTGTGTGCACAGACACACACTTATACATACTAGCACAGGCAAGTTTCCTCTTGCCATGGTGTGCTATGGAGATCAGAGAATGACTTTCCAGAGAGTTGGTTTCTCCCTTTCCACGTGCAGTTCTGAGGAGTCAAACTCAGGTCCTTGGGTTTGGTAGAAAGTGCTACTCACTTAGATGTCCCGACTGACCTAAAGGTGACATTTTTATAGTCACTTGTCAGATCTCTGCATTCACTTCAGTTTATAGCAAACTATTATAGTCCAAAATGTTGTCAGGAATGAAAACGTTACTGCAGCCCCAGCAGCAGCAGATTTACATTCAGACTGCCAGTGCCTGTGTGCCTGGTGCACAGAGATACAGGGCTGCGTGGCTGCTATATGCTTGGACACATGTTTAACATCTGTATCCAGTGCACTATGGATTTTCCTTCCTTCCTTCCTTCCTTCCTTCCTTCCTTCCTTCCTTCCTTCCTTCCTTCCTTCCTTCCTTCCTTCCTTCCATTCACATTTGAGTGACTGTGTGTCTGTTAGGAGAGTTAAGGCTTCCCGTTCATCCTTTTTATACCAGGGGAAACAGTTAGGTGCTGCGTTTGTCTAAGTGCAGTTGAATCCAGCTGTTTCTCTTTTCCTAGACATTCAGGATGGGAGGACTCTGCACCAAGTGTTTGCTTGGCCACTTGCCACTCTTGAGATAGTGAAGACGAGTTACTGGGTCACTTTCAGAATTTACATGTTTATTTCTTGAGTATCTACAGGAATCTGGGAGCTTCTCAGGATGAACCCCGCTGCTTCCCCAGACTTGCGGTGAGCCTTTCAGGAAGCCTAGGGCTGACCTACCATTCAGATGAACACTGAGGAACATGGATGACGCTTCTAAGGACTTCTCCACTCTTCTTGTTTGAATCAACAGTGGTGGATAATTCCTGGGAAGGCGCATACTCCAGTTATTTTTTTAAGGTATGGAAAGTGAAGATTGTCTTTTTGAAGACATATTTTCTAAAAAATTATTATTATAATTTATTCATATTACATCCCGATTGTAATCTTCTCGCTCGTATCTTCCTGTTCCCACCCTCCCTCCCTTTTCTGCCCTAGACCTCTGACTGGTGGGGTCCTCCCTGCCACATCTGATCACAACCTATCAGGTCTCATCTGGATAGCCTGCATCCCCTTCTCCAGTGTTCCCAAAGGGCCTCTCTGACAAGGGGCAGCGAGCAAATCATGGGTAGCAGAGTTCATGTCAGAGGCAGCCCCTCTCTTTTCCTTCTTCCCGATGTGGTGAGTCAGAGGTCTGAAGGCTACATCTGAACAGTGGTCTAGGTTCTCTGCTTGCAATGTCCTTGGTTGGTGCACTAGTTTGTGAAGACCCCCATCCCCCCTCCCACACACACCCCCTCGTCCAGATCTGTCAGCTTTGACAGTCTCCTCATGGAGCTCCTGACAACCCCCCTCCTTCCATCCCCCAACTCTTCCATACAACTCTGCAGCTCTACACCCAGAGTCCAGTTGCGAGTCCCAGTATCTGTCCTGATCCCCTGGTTGGGTGGAGTCTCTCAGAGGACATCTATATTGGGCTAATATCCACTTATAAATAAGTATATACCATGTGCGTCTTTCTGGCTCTGGGTTACCTCACTCAGGGTGATCATTCCTAATTCCACCCATTTGCCTGCAATTTTCTTCTTTTTTATTCTTTTTGAGTTTTTCTTTTTTTTTTATTAATTTATTCATGTTACATGTCAATTGTTAGCCCACCCCTTGTATCCTCCCATTCATCCCTCCCTCCCGCTTCCCCCCTACTCCCCTCCCCTATGTCTGTGGCTGAGGGGGACCTCCTCCTGCTGTATATGCTCATAGGGTATCAAGTCTCTTCTTGGTGACCTGTTATCCTTCCTCAAGATTTCCTTGTGCTGTTCTTTTTTTCCTTGGCTGTGAGCCAAATAGGAAGCAAACTTCTCTGCCCACAAATACTGGGTTGAACAGAGTGAACCCACCTTTCATTTGCATGTGAAATAAAGTGCTGTCACCTTGTGTTGGGATGTGACTGCTGCTGGCCCCTGCAGAGTGCCCAGGCATTCTGTCTTTGGAAGGAAAACTGGCATGTCTGTTTGCCACGTAGAAACCCTTCCTACTACACAAGTAGAAACAAGTGTTCCTAGTGACTTGGATTGCACACTCTGCCCTCACATAGTATTTCCTTATGAGATTGAAGACTCGGAAAAAAAGGGAAAAAAATCTGTCAATGAAAGGTACAAGCATACCTGCAACCGTGAGGTAGACTAACATACAAACACAGAGACTGTCACCCACTGATGCTGTCTGTACCCCGTTTGTACAGAAACAAGTACCGACTCCAGACGCAAGGTCTTCACTGCCTGGCAATGTGGCTTCTGTGTGTGAACACAAGCTGTGCCGTAGCTACTCCTCCGCATGGAGACCGTCCTTAATGAGAAAGTGGCCTCTTGAGTGTCAAGACAAAGCAAACTCCTAGGAGCTGTCAGACACACAGACATGAAAGCCTGACACTTAGCAGCCCCAGAGACGGCATGCTACCTTCAGATGGTTGTTTGTGGCTCCCTCCAGACAGCCTGAGAGAGAAAAAAAAATCTAGACATTTAATTAAAGACTCTTCATCTTAATACTTATATTAAATATTTAATATTTGTGTCTGAAGAAGAAACAAGGCCTCCAGAGTGACTGTTCCAGTTACTCACAGGTTTCTTTGACCCTGCTTGGTCCAATCTAGAATATACAAATGTTTAGTTTTAGTAGAGATTTTCAGATCCAACAGGAAAAATCAACTCACAAGCTAAGCGACAATGGCTTTACTTCTCTCACAGGAGTCTAGTGATCTCTCCTTTATCAGAGCAGAAGTGACAGACTGCTGAATATGGAAGCATTGGTAGCACTGGGTCGTACACTGACTTTGTCTTACAGATACATTTATAATTAGTTCTATTACATTTGTGTTATGTCACTGGCTATAAACCTCCGTTGGGAAAGTTAGACATTTTATGTGCTCAAAATGCTTAGGTAAGGTTTCAAAGCAGGCGCACAGTAGGGTTCACGGGGAAGCTTCCTCCTAGTGAGGAAGGGAAGGTGGTGTGCAGACTTAGAGCATCGCTTCCTCTTATCAGCAGGCTTATTTACAAAAATGTTGGGTAATGGTTTATGGTTTGGGGGAGGGGAAGGGCAGGATATGTAAAATTAAATCAGATAAAATTCAGCAGAACTTGCCAGGTGCCTAAATGACCAGAAACAATTAATTTAGAATGGAATTAGAAAGAGTTGTTTTGTAAAGCCTTTGGAGAATGTGTTTATTTTAGTCCCAAAGAGATGCTTCATAGATGCTTCCTGAATTAGAAGCAGTATTTAAATATTTATGTCACCAGGCGACAGGCATTTCTGTCTGGCAGTCCTCAGGAGGACGGGCTACACTGTTACGTGCTTTTCTTCTATCAAGGGTATTAAGTGACTCTGACGGATTTACCTGAGAACTTCAGTATGATTTCCCAACTGTGCATGTTCAAAAGAAGTACGGAGAAGCAAGGGGTCTACCGATGGAAGATTTTGGTCATTTCCCTTTCTTCTCACCCTCCCTCTCCTGCCATCCACTGTGTTGTCCCTATGGTTGCCTTCAGGAGCATGTATTGGGAGCTGTTTACCATAACAAGAAGAGGCTATACTACTTAGGAAAACAACACCCATTCTCCAGCACCCATTGATTGCCTACAATCCCTCACTGAGGAGTGGAGTCTCATCAGGTCCCCAATCCTTGGATCATGGAATGCTGAATCCAATCTTGTGTAGGTCTTTTGCGCATAACCATACACACAGTGAGTTTATGTGCGCTTCATGATGGCCAGAATACACATTTACAATACTCCTCCGCCCATCCCTGATTTTTTCTTTTTAAAATAATTTTAATTTATTAATTTATTCAGATTACAACGGAATTGTTTTTTTAATTAATTAATTAATTAATCAATTTATTTATTCTTGTTACATCTCTATGGTTATCCCATCCCTTGTATCCTCCCATTCTCCCCTCCCTCCTATTTTCCCCTTATTCCCCTCCCCTATGACCGTTCCTCAGAGGGATTACCTCCCTCTGTATATGCTCATAGGGTATCAAGTCTCTTCTCAGTGAGCTGCTGTCCTTCCTCTGAGTGCCACTAGGTCTCCCCCGCCAGGGGACATAGTCAAATGTGAGGCACCAGAGTACTTGAGAAAGTCAAATCCCTCTCTCCACTCAAGTGTGGAGACTGTCCTGTCCATGGGCTAGATCAGGGTAGGGGTTTAAATTTTTCCACCTGTATTGTCCTTGGCTAGGGCCTTAGTTTGAGCGGGACCCCTTGACCCAAATCTGCCTATCATAATGTTCTACTTGTAGGTTTCTAGGACCCACTGGATCCTTCTACATTGCTATTCTCACATGGTTCTCTCATCTAGAGTCCAAATAGGATGCCCTCCCCTCGGTCCCAGTTTCCTGGTAAGGGAAGACTTTCATGGGACATGCCCATTGGGCTAGTATGCAGATATAAGTGAGTATATACCATTTGAGTCTTTCTGCTTCTGGGTTAACTCACTCATTATGATCATCTCTAGGTCAATCCATTTGTCCACAAATTTCGGGAATTCCTTGTTTTTAATAGCTGAGTAGTATTCCATAGTGTATATGTACCACAGTTTCTTTATCCATTCTTCTACTGAGGGACATTTAGGCTGTTTCCATGATCTGGCTATTATGAATAAGGCTGCTATGAACATGGTTGAGCAAATTTTCTTGTTGTGTGCTGGTGCATCTTCTGGGTATATTCCAAGGAGTGGAATAGCTGGGTCTTGAGGAAGCCCTATTCCCAGTTTTCTGAGATAGCACCAGATAGATTTCCAAAGTGGCTGTACTAGTTTGCATTCCCACCAGCAATGAAGGAGTGTTCCTCTCTCCCCACATCCTCTCTAGCATGTGGTGTCTCTTGAGTTTTTGATCTTAGCCATTCAGATGGTTGTAAGATGGAATCTCAGAGTTGTTTTGATTTGCATTTCCTGATCCCTGACAACTGAATTGTTAACCCATCACTTGTATCCTCCCATTCCTCCCTCCTTCCCGCTTTCACCCTAATCCCCTCCCCTAGGTCTATGACTGAGGGGGACCTCCTCCCCCACTATATGGTCATAGGCTATCAAATCTCATCTTGGTAGCCTGCTTATTCTTTCTTTGAGTGCCATCAAGCCTCTCCACCAAGGGGAGGTAGTCAAATATGGGGCACCAGAGTTCATGTCAGAGTCAGTCCCCACTCTTCATACAACTGTGGAGAATGTCCTGTCCATTGGGTAGATCAGATTTGGGGTTCGATGTTTACTACTTGTATTGTCCTTGGTTAGTGTAATAGTTTGAGCAGACACCCCTGGGCTCTGATCCACCCATCACGATGTTCTTGTAGGTTTCTAGGACCCTCTGGGTCCTTCTATTTCCCCATCTCCTATATTTCTCTTACCTAGAGTCTCAGTAGGATGTCCTCACATCATCCCAATTTCCTGGTAAGTGAAGACTTTTGCGGGACATGACTTTTGGGCTAGTGCCCAATTATAAGTGAGTATATACCATGTGAGTCTTTCTGCTTCTGGGTTAACTCACTCATTGTGATCATTTCTAGTCCCATCCATTTGTCCACAAATTTCAGGATTTCCTTGTTTTTAATAGCTGAGTAGTATTCCATAGTGTAAATGTACCACAGTTTCTTTATCCATTCTTCAAATGAGGGACACTTAGGCTGTTTCCAGGTTCTGGCTTTTATGAATAAGGTTGCTATGAACATGGTGGAGCATATGTCCTTGTTGTGTGGTGGAGCATTTTCTGGGTATATTCCAAGGAGTGGAATAGCTGGGTCTTGAGGAAGCCCTATTCCCAATTTTCTGAGAAAGCGCCAGATAGATTTACAAAGTGGTTGTACAAGTTTGCATTCCCACCAACAATGAAGGAGTGTTCCTCTTTCTCCACATCCTTGCCAGCATGTGGTGTCACTTGAATTTTTGATCTTAGCCATTCTGATGGGTGTAAGATGGAATCTCAGAGTCATTTTGATTTGCATTTCTCTGATGACTAAAGACGTTGAGCATTTCTTTAAGTGTTTCTTAGCCATTCGATATTCCTCTATTGAGAATACTCTGTTTAGTTCTGAGCCTCATTTCTCAATTGGGTTATTTGGTTTGGTGGTGTTTAATTTCTTGAGTTCTTTATATATTTTGGATATTAGACCTGAGTCATGCAAATACATTTGAACTCAATGAGGAGACACCCAAAGGAACCACAACTCCTACTTTTATGCTCCTATTTCTTCCTCCCTCCCTCCTTCTTTCACCCTAGTCCCCTGCCCTAGGAGGGGAGAATGAAAGCAGGAGAATCTTTGCTACTGATTCAGGAGTCACATTACATCATCTTTGCCAATCTTCACGGGTCCTCCCGTCCCCGCCTCCCGAGTGCTGAAATTACTGGTTTGCAGCATTAAATGTGGTCCAGGGCTGAGTATCAAACTCAAGACCTTCTCCTGGGGTGGAAAACAGTCTACTAAGCTGAACCTTCTCCTCAGAGGTTTTAAGATTTCTATTTCTCTGCTGAGGTTTTATTTCTGTTCACTGATTAAGAATGTATATTTCTTCCATCCCATGGACATATTTTTTTCCGTTCACTGCATACATTTACTATAGCTGATTTAAAATGTTTAGCTATTAAAGTGAGGCATTTTGGTTCATTTCTATCTGTTGTTGATATTCATGTCTATGAATCATACTTTTCTAGTAGTTTTTGGTTGCATAATGATGACCGATGACTGTGATATGCTTTAACTTCTCTAATAAGGAAGAACATTTCTCTTTGCTACTCTAAACTTTCTATCAATGAATCAGTTAATAAAATCTTGTTGTGCTCTTGCTACATCCCAGTGCTGTGCCAGGTTTGCTGTTAGAAAGTCCTGATGGTTATATTTGGGCAAGCAGGTAACATGAATCGTGTTGACAGCATGTGATATATGAAAAAGCTCAAATCATACAGAAGAAACCAGTGGACAAAGTTGGTGCCAGATTAAAACTGCAAGTGCCCCCCAAAGACAGTTCCCAAAGACAGATATTTAGAGGAAACCCTAGAGGAAACATGGCTAGTGACTTCCTAAGATAAATGACAACCTTTACAAATTAATACGTACTGTCCCAAATCCATGTAAGGAACCAGATAAAAGCATTTTTTTTCTGTTGGTGAGCCCTCTGGCTGCCCGAAGCTTAACTGCTACAAGAGGGTCCCTGAAAGCACTCTCAGCTATCCACAGCCCTGTGTCCCTGGCAGACCTGGTGCTCTAAGTCAACTTTGGTAAAGGCTTCCTCAGTAGCAATGACCTTAGAGGGTGATCTAGTGCCCTCAGAAACAGGACAATACTTGTATTCTGGACACACACTAGTTGAGTTTATTCAGAATACTTTTAAAACAGTTCCTCCCTGTGGCTGAGGTGGGAGGTGTTATTCAGAATATGAGTTTTGCTGTATGGAATGCTGGTGGTTAGAGAGAGACCATAGTCCCTGGAGGAGGGAGTAAGGGAGATACCCATTATTACTTTGACAGATTATCAGTGGCCAAACTGCCTTCCAAACACTTGTGTTTATATCTGTGAATAAAAACTCCTGAAAAGAAGCTGTCTGGGTGTGAACAAAACATTTCTGGAAGGGTTTTTTTGCCTACAGAGACTGATGGCCCAACTGGAAGCTCAGTACCGTGGAGAGATTAAAATTTTGTAAGTTCAGAGGCCAATTACTTTATCCTGGGCTAGGTTTATTCTGTGCTCTACTCTGTATCTGAAGTAACACCTTGTGATAGAAAAACCTCTTAGAAGCTGCTAACTTAGTGAAACATTATCTGTTTTCAATCCAAGATCTAAGGATGCCGTCAGACACAATTTTACTCCTATAGAAAAAGGTTTTTCCATCTTAAGATAGCTGCCTCTCTGGTGTACCCAACAATTTATTTAAAAGTTGCTATGATCATCCCGAGTGAAGTAACCCAGACCCAGAAAGACACATCTAGTATATACTGATTTATAAGTGGATAGTAGCCGCATATTACAGGAAAACCACACTAAAATACACAGCCCTAAAGAAACTAAGTAACAAGGAGGACCCTAGGGATAATGCTTAATTATCATTCAGAAAGACAACTAGAAAAGACACCAGAAACAGTTGAAGAGAAGGAACAGGAAGGAAGCCTACCATAGTGGTCCTCTGAAAGACTACCTAGTAGGAGATCCAAGCAGATGCTGAGACACACAACCAAACTTTGGGGTGGAGCACAGGGAGTCTTACAGAAGAGTTGGGCGATGGAAAGACCTGGAGAGATCTGGATCTCCACAAGAAGACCAACGCAGGCAGAAAATCTGGCCAGAGGAGACTGATGTAGCAACCAAGGACCATGCATGGTGTGGACCTAGACCCTGCTCACATGTAGTAAATAGGCATCACAAGTCTCCTTGTGGGTCCCATAATATGGTTAGTAGGGACTACTTCTGACATGGACTCTGGTGCCCATTTGTTGATCACTTCTCCCTGATGGGGCAGCCTTGCCAGGCCACAGAGGAAGAGGATACAGACAGTCCAAATGAGACTTGACAGGTTGAAGTCAGATGTTAGGGGAGACGGGCTCTCCTTTTTGAGGACTAAGGGAGGGAGGAAGAGGGGATGAAAGAGGGAGGTGGGATCAGGAGGTGAGGAAGGAGTGGGCTACAATCGGGGTGTAAAGTGAACAATTTTTAAAAAAAATTTAAAAAGGTAGAACTAAATAAAATAAAGTTCAAGTTTTAAAAAGTTGCTATGATGTACAACTTTGTTTCTTTTTTAAATCTATAATTATCCTGTGAAACTGGTCTCATGTCAGAACACAGAATTACAGGTAACCTAAGTCTGTGTTCCTGGGCCATGGTCTCTCAAAATGGCTCTAGAATAATTTCCCATTAAGATGAGAGCTGTGGTTTTAACATAGACATATATCAGTGGTGCACTCAGTTTTCATCAAAGCCATTTCTTTCTTTCTCTTTCTTTTTTCTTCAGGGTTTCTCTATGTAGCCTTGGCTGTCCTAGACTCACTTTGTAGACCAGGCTGGCCTCAAACTCACAACAATCTGCCTGCCTCTGCCTAAGTGCTGGGATTAAAGGCGTGTGCCACCACCGCCCAGCTTTAGAGCCGTTTCTTATTGCAGCCTGTGACAGTTAAGACAGAGACTCATATTACTAGCCAAAGTGCTGATAATGAAGGAAGATGGAGGAATTGCTTGAATGAGTTGGTCTTTATCACCCACCTCTGCGGCTCTCAGAACATCAATGGAAGTGTGAAGGGAAAGAATGAAAGAGCACGAGGATGAAGAGGTGCATTTCAGAAAGATTTGTATTTCAGAAAGATGTCTTCTTAATATGACTGGGCCCATCAACACCTCATCATGGAATGGCACAGGGCTTATGGGGGGTCCCCACATTTTCCTGAGAGGCTATTTACAGTTACTGGGTGACTGGAGTAGCCACTGATAATTTCCCATGCAGCTTATGTGTATGCATCTAATGCTAATCAAGCTCAGTGGATCACACACATAAAATTACTCAAGAGAACAGTGTTTTGGAAAGGATAAAGGTTTCAGTGGGAGAGGAAATGGAGATTAGGGAGGGTAATGGGGAATGAAAATGACAAAAATTCATTATATACATGTATGAGATTGTCAAAGAATAAAAACTGTAAAAATGGGATAGAACAAAATGGGTTTTGAATTTTTTTGAATAACATAAATCACATCATAAATCTTTTCCTTGCTGTATGGAAAGGTCAATTAATATAGTGTGGTTGAGGGAACAATCCCAGGGTTAGTTAGGAAGAGGAGAAAAACTATGAGAAAATCTACATATACACAAACACAAATGTATAAAAATATGCATGCAGATATGAAAAATGAAAGCAATCTTTCAAACAGTCGCACTCTCATTACACCATTTGTTTGCTCACTTTCTTGCCAGCATTCATTATTGTTCAAGTGTAATGTACAATCATCTTATAATGGGTTATAATTCTTCACAAAGTGATTTCTGCTTATTGCTTTTACTGTGCAATTGTTATCAATTTTTGAATGGAGTACCCTACAAGTATGCATCTCCATTCAATGTCATTCCTCTGAACTAAAGCTTGCTTTCATGCCTTTGCATGCTCTATTTTTTCCCTATGATACTCTTTGACTGCAATGCTGCCTGATTTATGTTGTCTCCTTAGATTCCTTTTATCTTCATTGTTGCCAGTTAGATGCTTCTGTTAGATGCCATCTTCTTCCTCTATGGTAGATATTAATTATTACATCATGCTGCAATACACTCCACGGAATGACAATATCCTTGAAGACTGAAATAAAATTTGCTGATCTAACTGTATCCCCTGGACTCAAGTCCAAAGCACACACTAGTCATCAAATGCAGAGGAGGAATTTGGAAACTTCACCAAGGTGTGGCTTCACACTTGTAGAGCGAAGTGGTGATTTTACAGTTTTATGATCATAATCATGACCGACAAATATATTCATAACATATAGAACCATATTCACATATATGATTGAACTGTGTGCCCAATTGGAAGTTGTATGATGTATATACTTATATGCATGGGATACATATTTTATTCATAAATGCTGTATATGTTTATGTATATGATATAAAATAGTTATATTTGAATTCTCAGGCTCTCCATGCTGCTGCTTTGTAAGTGCTATTCCTTGTTTTAAGATTGTTTTCTTCATTGCTTCAATCTTTCAACCCACTGGACTTCTACTCAATCTTTAGGCCTATGACACCTCATAGGAAATTTCCATCTCACTTTCAAAAGCTAGTATGGGGCTGTTTCTCTCTATAAGCTTTTACCTTCCTATGTTTTCCCAAGCAAGATTTCACCTCACTTTACTTTGTCTTATCAACTGCTTATGCTTATATTAACCAGACTGTAACTTCAGTGAGAGAAAATTATGTAATTTCATTTCCCCATTTCAGCACGTAACATGTATGTAGAAATAAGCATGTGTTTAAATAGCTTCCTCCTACATTTTCCTTGATAATCTTATTTCAACTTTCATTTATGAATATGAATAGGATCCACATTTGAGACAAAATGTGGTATTTGTCTTTATAAGTCTGGCTTAATTTACTTTAAAATAGTAATCTGCATTGCATCCATTTTCCTGAAAATAAGATGATTATATTTTTTATGGGTGAATAAAATTTTATTATATATTGTTATACAACATTTTTTTCCCAGATGAAACACTCCATACTGGAAGAGAGCTCATTGAGCTACAGGATGTTCTAAGAGGAGGTGAAGCTCTCCTTCCGGCTGGTGAGCTCACTAAGTTCAGGAAGTGAACAACTCAAAGTCTTCAGGAAGTCTCTGAAAGTGACCTGATTAACTAGGTCCCTCCCTTCCCAAGCATATATAAGCTGTAAAGGTTGCTAAGCAATACTCTCAGGCAAGTTAAGTTTCTTAGCAGAGGCTCTGGCCAGAAAAGCCATCTGGAGAAACAAAGACCAGCCAAGCCACTTGGAAGAAGCAGAGACCAGATCAGCTGTTTAAAAGAAGTGGAGACTGGCTGAGCCACCAGGAAGAGGCTCAGATCTTCCGAGCTGCCTGAAAGAGACAGTCTTTTTTTTCCCAATTGTTTTTTATTCTCCAGGTGGAATTCTTTAAAAATATATTTTATTAATTTATTCATATTACATCTAAATGGTTATTCCCTCCCTTGTATCCTCCCATTTCTCCCTCCCTCTTATTTTCCCTTTACTCTCCTCCTCTATGACTGTGAATGAGGGGAACCTCTTCCCCCTGTATATGCTCATAGGGTATCACATCTCTTCTTGGTAGCCTGTTATCCTTCCTCTGAGTGCCACCAGGCCTCCCCATCCAGGGGATGTGGTCAAATATGGGGCACCAGAGTTCGTGTGAAAGTCAGTCCCCACTCTCCACTCAACTGTGGAGAATGTCTTGTCCATTGGCTAGATCTGGGTAGGGGTTCGAAGTTTACTGCATGTATTGTCCTTGGCTGGTGCTATAGTTTGAGTAGAATCCCTGGGCCCAGATCTGCCCATCATAATGTATTCTTGTAGGTTTCTAGGACCCTCTGGATCCTTCTATTTCCCCTTTCTCCCAAGCTTCTCACCTAGAGTCCCAATAAGATGTTTTCCCCTTTGTCCCACTTTCCTGGTAAGTGAAGACTGAAAGAGACAGTCTTGAATGTATTGAGCAGATTGCAAGTAGTGCAGCATGCTTCACATTTTTGACTTCCATAAGCTGTCACTCATACTGGGGTGGGCTTTTCGTATTATAGCTATCTGAGTCATTTCTATGTATGTAAGTAAGCTCTAACCCATATTCTTGAAAGTAACACCAATAAAACTCATTGGTTCACCAAGGTCAACTTTGATGGCATCTTCACTTTGGTCTATTCTCAATTCCTTACCTGAGGTGAGTAGACATTTGGTTAGGTCTCTCCAAGAATAGTGCCACACTCTCCACATATAATTCAAGAATAATTGGCTTCTTCCTTTACCTTGATAGTCTTACTTTGACTTTCATGTTGTATGTATAGAATTATACACACACACACACACATACATACACACACACCCATACACACATACCCATACACACACACACACACACCCTATGATCCACATATGAGACAGATATTTGTCTATAGATATCACAATTACAAATAATGTATAAAACTATAAAACAGAATATCTGGTTTGATAAAAAATTTAAAAGATACATGTGAAAAGAGTTGATCCTGTATTCTTCTCTTTTTGTAATGCTTTAAAGGTTGATTACATGTTAAGACTTAAAGAATTATTCTGGATTGATAAAATTACATTAGGTAGAAATTATTGACTAGGTATTACTGATAGTCACCCTATGACTAGATCAAAATTAAGAAGAAATTTTTTATTCATGAGGGTGATTTGCTAAAGGTTACATATCACATCCATAACTAGATCAAAGTGTTGAATGATTATTCTATTTAATGTTAACACTAATTTTAATAAATCATTGATCATGCCTTAACCAGCTTTATACCCAAATAACCACACAAAGAGACTAGGATCTATTTAATTAGCCTATAGCACAATGCTGCGTAATAATTACTCTATCCTAAACCTCCAAACTAATATAGTTTTCTCCCATTCATATTTCCCACATTATACTTACTTTTTACCCATATCCCAGGTCCACGTCATTCCTCCTGGTGCTTCCCAGCCCTCTCCATGTTCATCCCTCCTTTTCTTTCTGCTCTTTGTCTTCCTCTCATTGGACTAGGATGTCACACCACATTCTCTGTTCTGCTCAGCATTGGCTAGTTGGGCTATTATTGGCAATACAGAGAACAAGCTTGAGACAGGAGATACTTAGAATAAATATCACAATGCCGCCTCCAGATTGACACCAGATAGTGGAGTAGAGAAATCAATATTTAAATGAACAAGGGTAAACTGTACAGAGTCCACAAGGACATTATGCCAACACCAAAGTTAGAAAGAAGCTCTTTATAAGAATGCTATTTCACAGCTATAACAAATGAGGAGATGTAACCAATGACTGCAAGTAAAGGGAGTGTGAAGCTTGAACCACTGAGAAGAGCTCGCAAAGATCAAGATGAACTTCTGTGTAGTGTTCCCTTGTCCGGTGTAACTGTGCAGCCTTCGAAGAGAGAGAAGACATCAAAATACGCCCTCACAACAGCTCTCTGTAATACATAGACGTGAAACAGTATAATTGTCAATTTTTAAAACACTGAAAAAATTGATGACAAGCAGTCCAATAAAAACTATGCAGAATATATTGGTAAGCCTTCAAAAGACCCATTCCAGGTCATTATTCATGAAGGGAATACAAATTAATTCTGCAAGTAATCACATTCCACCAAGAGGACCAAATTTAATCTCTAAAGTAGTAGAGGGAAGGAGTTATGGATTGGCAAGTGATTTTGGAAAGCT